>ML769567.1:0-136062 GCA_009733575.1 Gymnopus androsaceus JB14
CAAAATCTTGTGCAGATCTTCATCAATTATTGCATGTTATCATTTAGAAGACGACCAGCAAGTTCACGTCATTCAGAAATCACTTCTCCAGCACAGGAGCGCATCATAAGAAAAAGTTTGATGACCTCTGCATCAGAGGTCCAATGGAATGGGAGATTGGCGGAGATGGTTGCACGGATGAATTGGTGTTTGATAAAATTGACATCCTCGGGTGTGAATGGAATGTTAAGACCCTTCGGAAACTTTAGGGTTTTCTGAACATGTGTCTCCACTTGTGTGAGCTTTTTCCGCTTCTTTGGTCGTGAAACTCCACTGTCTGACAACTCATCATCTCCATCAGAAGCAGCATCTCTGACTCTTTCCCATCTCTTTCTTGCTTCGCAACTTTCCGCGCCTTTTTGGAGGCATGTGGGTGGCAGATTTCTTGCCGTTGATGCTCGGAACATTTTCACAAGCTATTCAATCTTGCATTAAACATCATACATTAGCAAGGCAAATTCACGTACCTCCTTTGAACCAAGCGTAAGTTATCTGTGAGATTTCTGCTCTGTTTTCATCAAGCTCTATCGGCAAGCCTTCCAGTCGATGTCGTTTGAGGCAGGCAAGGCAGAAAGCATGATAATGTGAAGAGTTCTTCTTTTCACCCTGGTGGAAGAACTCCCAAAGAGGACCTTTCTTGGGTGGCATTCGAGGACACCGATGTCAATAAACTAAACGATTTGCAGTGCAAGATTGCGGCGCATCAATTTGCTGTGCAAGAGCACGGCACGTCAAATTCCGATTTCTTATGTCATCCTTAATTAAGGGTTATTAAGGATTGCTTTCAATACTAAGGCTTATGTTAAGGGTCTTATTAAGGCTTAAGGGTTAATGACAACACTGAAATTAGCTCCCTACAAGTTTCTATTATGATCCACCTTGAAGAATACATCATGATTAGGAAGAATATTGTTCATGTTGTGATGAGGATCATTGGGAGCATGGGGTATTCCAAACCGCAATGGATCCTTAATTGCTTGAAAAGTACTGGCCATTTTTGAGGCATGAAGATCCAGGTTGTGTTGAGTAGAGATCTTCTCCACTAGCTCATTGGGTAATTTATTGAGAGCCATCTTGGCCATTTTAACATGGTTCAGGTCATTAGGGTTAACCTGTAGTGCATGATTAGGCAATCTTTGTTCATGTGCATGCTCAGCTTGTTCCTGATGACTACCAGCTCCTTCATGATGACTAGTTGATGAGCCTTCACTAGGCATACTGAGCGGATGTGTATGTCTTTGGGGTTGAGTATGCTGGTGCTGAAAAGGAAAGATGAAAAACAAACCTTAGTGGGAGCGGAAATCTCTATGGACGTAGAACAAGCATGAGCCTTTTGCTTCCCTTTTGGGTTATAAGTAAGATTGGCTTTGGCAATGGTACTACGAGTTGCTAACAAGCTGTTGGTCTGTTGGTTCAAATAGTGTAGAGCAATCAACACTAAGCGATTGGAACACAGAGGGTTTGGCTATCAATTTAAATAGCAAGGGTGCATTGTCAAAGGTTCCGCAAATAAAATACTCTATTTGTCTCTCAAAAGTGACTGGTGTTTCTCGAAGTGATGCTGGTAGACGATTGAAGGGTAGGATCTCCTTTTCTAATCAATCTATACTGATTCAGGGCAATGATAGGGGCAACAATATAACAATGACAACAAAAAGAACCACCAACAATATGGCTTGGTTCAACAAAGTGATTCCCAACAGTAGGGCAAAACCACTCAGGACAACAGACAGTTTGTTTCCTGTACACCTGAGCTCAGTCGCAACAGATGGTCATTTCTCAGTGGTCACACTAGACTCCTTGAAACTAAAACAACAATTTGACTTGGTATAAGTCTGGGGTTTTCACAGTCATCAGGATTATAAGTCTCTAACGCTGGGCGCAATAAACAACTCTTTTCCATACCACACGAAGTATTACTTTGGTTCACAAGGGAGTGGTATCTTTCCTGTCTCAGCCATAGCTATGTCAATGAGGATTCACACTAGCAACAAATGAGGTCCAAAGGTAACTTGTTTTGCAAAGGAAATATAGCTAGGCTTTTATACTACTCTCAGCCAGACGCCGGTTAAATAATAAGGTACTTCAAGAATCCAGAGAAATGGTACAACTTATTCAGAAAAAGGAGAAATCATAATAAAGTAGTCCATATATGCATATATCTGCACCCCTAATGTCTGTTCATCTGCTTCTTATGGGCATTATACCCTATTTCTATCTGGGTTATACACCTTTGGTCCTTTCCTGGGCAACGTGTACTGCTTTGTAGCTGACGCATGTCCAGAGAAGGATCCACCTTAGGTGGTGGAGGAACAGAAACCGCAGAGACAATGTGGCAACCCTCAGCAGTCGAAGGATCAAACGGAATAGGAGTAGGCATGGCAGTAGTGACCCCTAACTCTCGGATATGCGCCTAAAAATGCGAGAACTGAGCAAAATTGCTAGATTAGGAATGAAACAAAAAACAGACCTGTACAACCTGTAAAAAGTCGGCACCCAGATTAAGGGGATCCAACCAGAAAGTATGGAAGTGCAGAAATGTGTGGTTGGCCAGGAAGCAAAAGGTAAGACAGTAATGGAAGACAGAGAATGTTGGACAATTGACGCGAGCTATCCAATTCGTGAAGATATAGTTCTGCAAAAAAGAAAAAAGAGCATAAGAAAAATAAAGAATAATAAAAGAGAATGGAAGAGAAAAATGAACAAACCAAAGAGGGCTCCAAATGAATCATAAATTCTGCTAGAGCAGTGGGCAGATCATGTGCCTCATTGGTCCCCACCTGAGCTTCAAAACAACGGAGTGCATGGGCCAAAAAGAAGCAATGAGCGTGCAGGTGCCACCCATTGGCAAACATAAAATCTGCTTGTGGATGTGTAGGGAACCACTCAGCAAGACAGGCTGAATAAATGGAAGAAGGTGGAATAACCTGTCCCTCAATAATAAATGCACTGGCTTCAGGGTCAGAAGGAGTTGCAAGGATTGCGGCCGCTGGGTCCTTGAAAATGCGATGGTCAAAGGCAGAAGGACAATTACAAAGATAAACTGCAGCGCTAGCGGGAGTAGACTCTTGTGACCATGGAAGAAAGTAAGTGGAGGGCAAGTCAGACCAGACTTGATTGTTGTAATGGGCCATGGACATTGTGGATAGATGAAAGTGGCAGAGATGGTGAAAGTAGAAAGGAAAAAGACAAGAGTGAAAATTTTTAAACCCAAACTGTTTAAATGCAACTAACCAAGTCACGCTGAATCAGCGACTGGGAAAAAGGGTTCGCTGTGATATACCTGAAACGGTAAAGTGGGGACTTGAGAATGTATGATGGAAAAGAAGTGCTTTAATGGTGAACTTGTCTAAAAAGTTAATCAAAGTACTTACTAGGGAGCACCCAATCAAAATTTGAGTGTCAAAACACTGAATATGATCGGAGAAGCTGATGGACCATGTGGCAATGATCAATAACAGCAGTATAGACTGGCACAGAATGGTAGAAGTCCCCTCGAAAGCAAAAGTGGATAAATTGACAGGATACCAGTCTACAGACATCAAACCAAGACTTCTAGAAGTGACCGAGGATGGTCAGGACTTTTAGTTTGGGGGAGATAATACACCGAATTTTTGGCAAGACCTTGAGAACACGATTCTTGACAAGTTTGCTTCTAGAGACGGTATAAGAGAGCTATAGTGAGCCCGAGCTGATAGCTGTAACAAGTCTAATAAGTGTGGAAGTACTCAGACTAACAGAGCCACAGTATTAAACTGAATATCAGCTCTAAGTAGTTTGTAGGAATCCGTAGTCCAGTAGTGGAGTCTTACTGGCATGTCAATGCCAGAACTCATATTAAAAGAGCATTGCCCACATAGACTCGAGCTCCAAAGGATACACTCTGAAGACAAGTAACTCAGGGATTATGGAAGGATATAGACTTCGCAAAATGGGACAGAACCAATTCCAGTGGGCTGATGCTGAGATTGTCATGATAGCCGAAGGGTACTTTGAAGCTTGATACTGAGGAAGTGCTAATAATCTGTTTGGCACCGAACAACGGATAAACGGTGTATGCCAAAAGAACAATACAAGAGCAGAAGGATTGATGAAGCCAAGAGAGCATACATAGACCCTTGAAGTGACGTGTACCAGTATCGGAAGGTGTACATGTCTGCCGAGAGATGGAAGAAACGACGCGTAATAGACAGAGATTTGAGCCAGGAGAATAACACTGTACATTAGTTGGTGTTTTCACACATGAATATACTGCAGGGATATAGAGATATGGGTATGGTTGGAAGCTACGAGGACAGAGAATGATAATATGAAAGAAGGAAAGGAGGACACAATAAGTTACAACAAGAAACAGAACTATGATGGGATTAGTGAGCATGGCACTGGAGAATAAGTTGTACCATTTCTCCGGATTCTTGAAGTACCTTATTATTTAACTGGCGTCTGGCTGAGAGTAGTATAAAAGCCTAGCTATATTTCCTTTGCAAAACAAGTTACCTTTGGACCTCATTTGTTGCTAGTGTGAATCCTTGTTGACATAGCTACAGCTGAGACAGGAAAGATACCACTCCCTTGTGAACCAAAGTAATACTTCGTGTAGTATGGAAAGAGTTGTTTATTGCACCCAGCGTTAGAGACTTATAATCCTGACAACTGTGAAAACCCCGACTTATACCCAGTCAAATTGTTGTTTTAGTTTCAAGGAGTCTAGTGTACCATATCATGAAATGACCATCTGTTGCGACTGAGCTCAGGTGTACAGGAAACAAACTGTCTGTTGTCCTGAGTGGTTTTGCCCTACTGTTGGGAATCACTTTGTTGAACAAGCCATATTGTTGGTGGTTCTTTTTGTTGTCATTGTTATATTGTTGCCCCTATCATTGCCCTGAATCAGTATAGATTGATTAGAAAAGGAGATCCTATCCTTCAATTGTCTACCAGCATCACTTTGAGAAACACCAGTCACTTTCGAGAGACAGCTAGAGTATTTTCTTTGCGGAACCTTTGACAATGCACCCTCACTATTTAAATTGATAGCCAAAACCCCTGTGCTCCGATGATGAGTTAGATTTGTGCTAGGTATGAAAACCAACCAAACAACAATCACCCAATCAGATACAATCCAAAAGGTTTAATCTAATGCGAGGAAGGAGGTTGTCGAAGGTTCCCTCGACTACTAATTGATTTGAAGAGAAAAACACTTGACAGTTAACACAGATAGTGCGCAATGAACAAGGTTTTATATTTGGAGGGAGGTTTTGAAAAGCCAACTAACATACGACGACACGCTGAACTAATCAAGGGGAAAGCAAAACACCAAAGCACGGGCCAAGTACGCCGACTCAACAAACAACTTTGTGTATCTCGGGAGCCTTTACGTCGGCTGCGCAATGATACTCCAACTCTCAGGATTCCCGCGAGTTACCTAAACAAGCTTATACGACCGCCATGCAAGTCACTCAAGTAGGCGTTTTTAACCACACTCAGCAAAGAGTGGGCAAGGGGTAGAATCTGTTGGTAAGCTAGGTAACACTCCAAGAAGCTCCTCCCTAAAACTAGACCAAGCCAACACTTGGGTCCAAGACCTTTCCTAATCAACAACGGGTCAGTCGAGGTGTGCACATTAGCTCCACCTGCAGTCCTAAGACTGATATGACCTCTCTTTGAGATGAAAACCAGGAATGCTCGACTTAATAGCCGGGAAGTAGAATGATTGCCTCAGTATTATCGAGGTTACCAAGAAAAGTGCCTACCCATTTCAAAGGTTGCAGAGGACAATGCAGACGCGTCTGAGCATGTACAAATCACTACAGGTCTAGGATAGAACTGCATTTCAGGTATCAAGTCTAACTTGTCATCGACTCATTTCGATCAGTACGTCATGGAGATAGCTACCCTTATATACCTGAGGACGAGATACTATGAAAAATAGGGAAAATGATGGTAGAAACTTGTTAGTGCAGATATAGGATGAAACAGAGTACAGTAAAATAGGAAAAGATAAATAATGTCCAATATATGCGAGGGTATCTATGGTTTTGCCTTGACGTTTTCCTGCCTTGTTCGTTTGTCTTCCTCGATTGGGTTGACTTTTAGGATTTTGGTCCGAATTGACTCGAGTCATTTGCCTTTTTACAAGGCTCGCCAGTTCCTTTAGCAGAACAGCCCTCAGAAGTATATCTATGTTTTTCCTTGCCAATGGGAGACTGGTTATTATCCCTAGTTCCGCGCGGTCTCGAGTCTAGATGCCTGGTAGCATATGGATCTCGGTAAAACGCTGAGGCTCGGATAGAAACACTCCTTGGTCCTTCCATGCTCTAGAAGTAGCTACAGCAAGTGGGTCGTGTGGTCGTGTTGGACTGCCACGGCTATCTGCCTGGGCGCTTTCCTGTGAGCGTCAACTTTGAGGGCACCCGTTAGGGTACTTCCTCATCTCAGTCCACCTTGCTTCGTTTAATAAACTTGAGTGTCGTTTAGACTCCTTGGTGAGCTGATCGCGGAAGTGATGCCTCGTTAAGACTTCGATCCCTTGGGTATATCCTTTGATGACCTAGCCTAGTATAACTAGTATGTGGGCTCGTTTATCTGCCTCGGTCAGCAACTTGTTATCCAGCAAGCTTGCCTCGCTACACCATACCGCACATAGGACTTTGATTGAGGTGCATTCACAAAGTTAAGTATGGTACCATTGCGTGGACCGTTACTCTGCAACCTCTTGGGTAGAATAGGTCCTCGGTAGATTTTAACTATCAGCTCGGGCTCACTATAGTTCTCTTATTGATCGTGTTTTGTTACTAACAGAACCTAGGATTATTGGTTCTGCGCAGTTCTAGCCTTAGCCAAAAAATTGGTGTATCACCAATCGCTTAGTGTTGATTGCTCTACACTACTTGAACCAACGGACCCACGGCTCATTAACGCTTGTTTAGGTGAGTGGCTGTGTTGTTTATTTATGTTTCATTCTTTATAGTTCATTGACACATGGACGATCTTGTATGATCATTTGATCCTTGATCATAGGTCTTGATCATCTGACCATCCTTCAATCACTTCAATCACACCTCATGCTAGGATGCTGCATTCGGTGCTGGATACACATGTACAATCACTTTTGACTTACAGACATTGATACTGTTGTACTTCATAGTTTCATGCATTGTTACAGTATGTACAGTGCATAGGGTTATGGGTCTAGGGCTTGTACACTAGTATATATAGTAGTTGTAGCTGTAGCTTAGTCCTTAGCTTCAATCTCATCAATACCTCCTAGTCCTCAATTCATTCTTGTTCTCTTTTCCTCATTGTCCTTGCTATTGCCTAAGTCTGAAGTCGTGATGCCTGGTACCTCGTGTTGTGAGGAATTAGTCACTGACATATCCTAGCTATAATCACATGTACATAACTAGCAAACAACATTAATCAAATGATATCAATACATAGGAATGTGATTTTGGTGATTGGTAAGCTGATGTTGAATATCATGGTACAAAGTACCTAACCATGTCACATGATGTGTCCATAATTGCGAGCATATCTTTCAACAGGATATACATTTACTCAATAAGATTGATGAAGCTCAGCTCTGCATGCTTGAACAGCTCAAACAGACAATTGATTGCTGCCCTTCTGACATACAAGCTGTCATCTTTCAAGGACTCCAGAATCCTAGATATAGCAGTTTCAATGAGGGGATGGGATTTTTCTAAACCTTCTATTAGAATGGTTTTCCATGAAATATCAACTTGGAAAGGAGCTCACCATCCTTGGAAATTTCAGACAGACAGTTGATTGCTGCCCTTCTGACATACCAGCTGTCATCTTTCAAGGACTCCAGAATCCTAGACATGGCAGGTGCAATGAGGGGATGGAATTTCTCTCAACCTTCCATTAGAATGGTTTCCATGAAATATCAACTTGGAAAGGAGCTCACCATGCTTGCGAAAGCTCAGACAGACAATTGATTGCTGCTTTTCTGACATACAAGCTGTCATCTTTCAAGGACTCCAGAATCCTAGACATAGCAGGTGCAATGAGGGGATGGAATTTCTCTAAACCATTCTATTAGAATGGTTTTCATGAAATATCAACTTGGAAAGGAGCTCACCAGTGCTTGGAAATCTCAGACAGAAAATTGACTGTTGCTCTTCCAACATCTTCATCTGTCATCTTTCAAGGACTCCAGAATACCTAGACATGGCAGGTGCAATGAGGGGATGGAATTTCTCTAAACCTTCTATTAGAATGGATTTCCATGAAATATCAACTTGGAAAGGAGCTTACCATCCTTGGAAAGTCTTAGACAGACAATTGATTGCTGCCCTTCTGACATACTCAGCTGTCATCTTTCAAGGACTCCAGAATCCTAGACATAGCAGGTGCAATGAGGGGATGGAATTTCTCTAAACCTTCTATTAGAATGGTTTTCATGAAATATCAACTTGGAAAGGAGCTCACCATGCCTTGGAAAGCTCAGACAGATAATTGACTTGCTGCCCTTCTGACATACCAGCTGTCATCTTTCAAGGACTCTAGAATCCTAGACATAGCAGGTTCAACGAGAGGATGGAATTTCTCTAACCTTCTATTAGAATGGTTTTCATGAAATATCAAACTTGGAAAGGAGCTCACCATCCTTGGAAAGTCTCAGACAGACAATTGACTTGCTGCCCTTCTGACATACACAGGTGTCATCTTTGAAGGAATCCAGTAATCCTAGACATGGCAGGTGCAATGAAGGGATGGATTTCTCTAAACCTTCTATTTAGAATGGTTTCCAAGACATATCAATTTGGAAAGGAGCTCACCATGCTTTGGAAATCTCAGACAGACAATTGACTGGTTGCTCTTCTGACATCTTCATCTGTCATCTTTCAAGGACTCCAGAATCCTAGACATGGCAGGTGCAATGAGGGGATGGAATTTCTCTAAACCTTCTATTAGACTGGTTTCCACGAAATATCAACTTGGAAAGGAAGTTCACCATCATTGGAATCTCAGACAGAAAATTGACTGTTGCTCTTCTGACATCTTCATCTGTATCTTTCAAGGACTCCAGAATCCTAAACATAGCAGGTGCAATGAGGGGATGGAATTTCTCTAAACCTTCTATTAGAATGATTTTCATGAAATATCAACTTGGAAAGGAGCTCACCATCCTTGGAAAGCTCAGACAGACAATTGATTGCTGCCCTTCTGACATACCAGCTGTCATCTTTCAAGGACTCTAGAGTCCTAGACATAGCAGGTTCAATGAGAGGATGGAATTTCTCTAAACCTTCTGTTAGAATGGTTTCCATGAAATATCAACTTGGAAAGGAGCTAACCATCCTTGGAAATCTCAGACAGAAAATTGACTGTTGCTCTTCCGACATCTTCATCCGTATCTTTCAAGGACTCCAGAATCCTTGACATGGCAGGTGCAATGAGGGGATGGAATTTCTCTAAACCTTCTATTAGAATGGTTTCCATGAAATATCAACTTGGAAAGGAGCTCACCATCCTTGGAAAGCTCAGACAGACAATTGATTGCTGCCCTTCTGACATACAAGCTTTCATCTTTCAAGGACTCTAGAATCCTAGACATAGCAGGTTCAATGAGAGGATGGAATTTCTCTAAACCTTCTATTAGAATGGTTTCCATGAAATATCAACTCGGAAAGGAGCTCACCATACTTGGAAATCTCAGGCAGACAATTGATTGCTGCCATTCTGACATACAAGCTGTCATCTTTCAAGGCCTCCAGAATCCTAGGCATAGCAGGTGCAATGAGGGGATGGAATTTCTCTAAACCTTCTATTAGAATGGTTTCCATGAAATATCAACTTGGAATGGAGCTCACCATACTTGGAAAGCTCAGACAGATAATTGATTGCTGCCCTTCCGACATCGTCATCTGTATCTTTCAAGGACTCCAGAATCCTAGACATAGCAGGTGCAATGAGGGGATGGAATTTCTCTAAAACTTCTATTAGAATGGTTTCCATGTAATATCAACTTGGAAAGGAGCTCACCATGCTTTGATAGTTTAGACAGGTGATTAAGTGCAGCCTGTCTAGTAGACACACGGTTATCTTTCAAAAGCTCCATAATTCTTGGCAGAGCAGCTGCCATAATAGGATGGAATTTCTCTATACCTCAAAGTTCATACTGCAGTATTTTCCTTCAAATAAAAACTTGGGGGACTCACCATACTTTACCAGCTCAGACAAGCAGTACACTGCTCCTTCCCTGGCACGTGAACTTTTATCCATTAAGAGCACTGCAATTCTTGATCCCACAGTCAATGGCAGAACCCCAGATGACACCATTATTGTTGACATAATCCGGTGAAGGGCCTCTATGGCAGCACCCACAGAACCGGGCTAATTAAGAATCTCACACCAGTACTGAAGCTTGATCTCAACTGAGATTTGAACTTTAGTATTGGGTGCCTTTGAACCTGTTCCAAATGCTGCCTTGAGATGCTTCAGCCAGAATTGACAAGCATATGAGAGTTCAGCTTTTATGTATTGTTTGCAATGCCCTCCAAAATAAACCTCTTGGGATTCAGGATTGTATGAGAGGTTCAGGCTATCCATATTGAACTGTAGCTCATTATTAAGTATTTCAAGGCAGGTTCTGCCAAGAGCAAAGTGATAGTCTGGAATGTCAACACAGAATTCCTTGCTGCGTATGCCATCACCCAGAAACTCATAGAATGAGGCATGAATAGGCTCAATAGGTCTGTAGCGGCAGTGCGAGTTTTTAAGGAGTGACTCCACGGAAGCCAAGAGCCTGGTAAGCTGTACTCGTGCCCACGGAAAGTGACGGTCCGGTAGCCGGATGCCTCTCACTTTCAATATGCTTCTCATCATGGCTACACCCATCTTTTGCACTCCAATTTTTTTGAGGGAGGCAATATGTCCTAATACAATATTACTATCCAGTTAAAATTCTGTGTGTCCCCAGTTAGCCTTCAAGACAGGCTCAATAATCAAGCTTCTGTCTAATCCCCGGCCCGTCACTTTCCGTGGGCACGAGTAGGCCATCAAATTTTCCAAGTTGCATCAATTCCCACATGGACAGTGGAGTGTAAGCAACCAGAAGATGACCCATTACAGAGTTGAATTGACTGGAAAATAATGTGCCATGGGTACTAAAAAGACAAGCCAGCTCCTTCATGTACAGATTGTCCCCTTCTAGGACAGGCTCTGGTGACTTTCGGAGTGAAACAAGCAGAGCCTTGTGTAGATCTTTGTTTCCACATATAGCCTTGCAGGTTTCTATTCCCCATTGGAATGATCCTTGAGCTCTTTCCACAAGTTCCAAGATGATTGGATTAAGCTCTTCCTGGGTAAAACAGCGTAGGAGCATCTCTTGGCAAACTTCTGAGAGCTCACACTTTATCAACCATTCATCAATATCTTCCATTTGATATGATTTTGCCATTACATTCCCCACAAAATGAGGGAGAATGTGGGAATCATTTCTGGCTGTGAGAAGAATTCTGAAGTTTGGAGGAAGGAGATGACCTTGTTCAGCTAGAATGTTGAGAAAGTCAACCAGTTGCGTAGACTTCACACAATCATCCAAACCATCAATGACAATGACAATAGGCCCTGAGATTGTCAAGGAAGTGGATGGGTCAAGGATGAACTTCTCATACTGAGCAGTGAGATCAACAGTTTTTCGGAGTGCTCTTTTAGACTTGATTGTGTTCCAAAGCCCATGCCTGAACTCTGGATCAAGATCAGCCAGATCTCGAGCAATTGTAGGAAAAAATAGGACTGGAAGTCTGGTCAATGGATGTGATTCTGACTGGTGAAGATAGGTGAAAATGGAGGATCCAAGCCGACCAAGCTTATCATAATGGGTGGAAACTGAATTTGCAATGGCTGAGTTTCCACTTCCGGATGTACCTTGCAGTATAAAAATACGACTGTGACCAGGATCAAGGTCATCAACCCAATTGATGATGATATCAAGAGTCTCTTTCTCTGTGCTGGATAAACACTGTTTCCTGCTTTGGAAACAGACACCACTTGCATATGGAAGGTCACCAAAGTTAACTTCCATTTCTGTATGTTATTTTCAAGAATGTCAGCTGCACAGGTGAATCTGATAAAAATTTAATTCATACCAAGTCTCTCTACTGTCTCCAAAACCCGCAAGACTGTAATCTCAGTTTTGATAGTGGAATGAGCTAGCAGAGCACTCTTGAGCTCATTAAACTTTCTCCCGTACATAGTTATAGCTGCATCTACAGGAGAAACAGCATACTTGACAGCATGCACAACTGAAACAAAAGTTGATGAATGCAGGAAAAATACCAAGTACAGCTCAGACATACGGAAAGTATCAGCACAATATGCAGTTATAAAATATCCACATTCTGTTGTTTGTTGAGCTAGACAAGCCATAATTGTTTTGTGTGATTCAATTTGCTGAAGAGGCTCAGCTTCTTTGATAAAGCTGTATATGTCATCCATTGCAAGAATCAGACAGTTGATATTTGCATCACGCTGTAACTGGTTGACAATAACCTACAAGTGGATTTAGACTAGTTAACAAGGGTCTTGATTGACATGAATTGAAAATGACCTTGTATGCCATGGAGATCACACTGTAAGCAGCCTTTGCATATGGATGAACCTTTCAGCATAAGTCCATCAGTTTTACTGAAATAAGCATTGATGCTAGAATTCACCTCTGCAACTTTATCAGCTATATTTGCAAATATATGCAGTTTTTCAAGCAAAGGATCCCATGTCTCTGCTATGTTGTTGAAAGGAATATCTCCTGTCAATTGCATCCTGTTGAACAAAGTGCTATCATTGATGTCTTGGGAGTGTGCCAACCATGAAGCTTGAATCTTCACTCTCTGAATCATGGCAGAAATAGCTCCAACTATAGTTTGTTCCTCCAAATTCACTTTGAACTCTATGTGCAAGTCAGACATCCCTCCATTCAATTGAGAGCTGGAAGGAAGTGGTTGAGTAATATCTTCAAATAAACCATTAGAGTCGGAAAACTCAAACATTTGGCAAGTCCTACTTACTGGTGTTGAAAGACCTGACCAACAGTGCTTCAAGATCCTCTGTGTAACTCCCAATCAGAATAGCTGACCGACCCGGAAGTGTATGCTTCCTAAAGACTTCTATCGTCAAACTACAAGGCCCAGGAATTTCGCTAGAGAACATCATTAAGTTTCTGAACAAAGATTTGAACGAGGAAATTACTAACAAAAGAAGGTCTTCAACCCATCCCGCGACCAGAGTCTTGTCTCGAGTGGGCTTCACTGTGTTGTTGATAGTGACATTTGCAAAGTAGTATTTCCGTGGCGATGGTTTTTTTCCACTGCCAGAATAATGAAGTCGAACGACTTGAGCTCCAATGAGTCGCCGTAAACATATTGAAAAGTCTGATTAACTCACTGGTAACATGTACTACTCCTATCTGATTCTCCGGAGATTGCGTGCTGCTGCTAGTTGCAAGTCAAAGAATATCAGCCTGAGGAGAGAAAGAATGGGAGTTTCATTGTACTAACCGAACGAGAGACATACTTAGTAGCAAGGTGGGAGTCAGGAAGAAAGAACGAAATGGACCATTTGTATGAAGTCATTTTTCATCGTAAATTGATCGATGTGATCAAAAATGTCATTAATGTACATCCTCTAACGTTTGACGTGCCCGCTTTTCTACTGATTGTTCTATGTTGAACGTTGGACGTTGCAAAAAAAGGATTATCTATCTTTAATACAATGTCTCTTATATTATACTTGAGCAATCAAGATATCACAAGCATATTATAATGAAGGATAAGCCTCTTTTGATGGACTAGCTGTGCCTCAACTCTGAAGGGTACTCACCTTGTATTCACCAGCATGGAGTAGCTTGTAAGTCTCTTTTGATTGTCCAGTTGACTGTCTTTTTCACATACAATGCGACATATTATAAATACCGGGCGCTTAATTTGATGTTCCTCAATTGGGATGCCGACGCGTGATGCGCCTTTCAGTTTTACTACATATTTCGGTCAAAAGAGTCAATTGATAATCCATAAGGCAGACAACATTTGGACAACCAGGAGACAATGTACAATTAGTCAACAGACAACACATAATATCATTAATTTTTGCATTTGGTTGAAGCAATAATAATATATTTGGAGATGTAGGAGGGTTAACAGATAGTACAGTGAACCAAGTGAAGTGAACGTTCAACAAATGTAACCTGAACGTGGAACCGATTACCCCAATCACGTCTCTCCTTTTTCCGATGAAAAATGATGTCATACATTTGACCTGTTCAACACATGTTCAATGTGTGTTCAACGCGTGTTTAACGCGTTTGATATTACTGCCATACCTTGACTGGCGATTTCGTTGTGACCAGATGATCGTGCATGTCAGAATTTCGCAATGAGGCTGAAGAAGTTCGAGAAGGAGCAGAGTGCCTAGGCGCCTTCCAGTGCATGCTAGCTTGGCAGCTACGCCAAATATGTACACTTGGCATACTCACTCATACTCACACACAGGCAAGTTCAAGTACTATAGGGCCAAGGTAGGGTATATAGCAAGGTATACACTAACAGTATATCTAAGCTACATACACAGTCATAGTCAGTCGTCGTAAACAGATCATTAGTTCGTTAATCGTAGGTCATAAGAGAATCGGCGTGACTATAATCGTAAGCAAGCAAGCAAGGAGCCGGGACCTATAGAGCTGTAGAGCTGTAGGAAAAGAAATAATTGATAATGATAATAAGCAAGAGGGACCAAAGATGAGAGGGAGATATAGCGCTGACGCAACGCTGATAGGATCCAGAAAGCGTTATAAGTAAGAAGGACGTAGGACGTACGATGGAGCGCGGAAGACGGAAGACGGATGACGGAGGCACGCGCACATGAGCATGATGAGAGACAGTTAAGTAAAGACGTAGAGTCCGGACATCAAGAGGAAGGAGGAAGGAAGAGGACGACGCAGAGAAGAGTTTGAGGGGAAAAGGTGTCCAGGGAACAGCGAACGCAAAGACCGGGGTTTCGCGATTCCAAAAACCGGGGAGGTAACGCAGTAGCAAGACACCTCAGACGTATCACCTCCTACCTTCCCTATCCTTATCCTTATCCTTAACAGCCTTTACCTCCCTCCAAAACTCTTCCCAACGTTGACCTCGACCGCCTGCTTCGGTTGCGTCTTTCTCATCTCCAATTATCTTCTGCGACTCTGCACCAGCACCAGCACCTGCAGCCGCAGAGCCAGCGGTAAACGCATCCCTCCTAGCCTTCTCCACTCTATCCAACGCATGCAGCAAGGATGGAGTCGCTGGAACCGGTGCGAGAGGGAGAGGTGCGAGGAAGGGTGAGGTTAGTGGTGAGATGGCGCCAGTAGGATTCGGACTCCGAGTTGGATCGTTCGGAGTGGGATTTGGCTTCGGATTCGAGGCAGATGATCGATGGGACTGTCGGCGGAGGAACTTTGGTGACCATTCCTTCTCCTTCTCCCCATCCTTTTGCTCGAAGATATCCTCCTCTTCAAAGTCCGAATAATCCGGCGGCGTACCCGCCTCGTCGCTCAACCCAGGAGACGCAGTCCCAGAAACACGTCGTTTGATAGCAGCCTTGAGCCTCCCAACCTCTTTCTCGTAGTCTAGCTCTTCATCCTCCCTCAAAGAACCCGAGTTGCTATTGTTGGACTTGGTTTGTGATTTCAAGCCCGACGAATCGACAAGCGTAGGCGTACTCGAAGTCGCACTGGACATTGTGCGTAACCAGGGTCTTTGTTCCTGTCGTCGCATGCGTCCATCCTCCTCATCAGAGTCACTACCACTACTAACCTCATCCAAAGGTCTAAACTTGACCACCTCCTTCTTCCTAAACGCCCCTCCGATACTGGCCTTCTTTGAAGGTCGTCTCCCCTTCTTCAACACACCCGGTGTCGAAGCGTATGTGTACAAGGGAAGAGGTTCGGGATCAGAATAGGCAGTTGTGGTGGGTGAGAAACCTTTATCGTTTTTGCCGAGTTTAGTAGGCGGATCGAGGTCTGGAGCCATTTCGATGTCTGCGAGAGGGAAGAGAACGTCGTGCTTTCCGGATGAAGGCACAGAAACAGCCTCGGCATGCCCAAACATCTTATCCCAAACACTCGCAAAAGGCTGAAACGTTCCAGCCCTCTTCGTATCATTCGGCAAGTTTGCAGCATACTCTGCCAAATACGAATCCCACTTTTCATCTGGATTGGTACCCCACTTGCGCCATAACCCCCAATCTGCGGCTGCACCAGCTATAGGCAAAAGGCAGAACAAGGCCGAGTAGCCTTTTTCAGCATTGGTGCCCCAGGCTGTGGATGCAGCGAGGGCGAGGTGAGACCAGACGGAGGCCCAGGATAGAGCAGACGAAGGCTAAACAAGGAGAGCAATTGAGAGCGTGACGCCGAATGCACCGGTCGAAGAAGCAGCGAATCGGAGGAGCGGGTGTTTGAACCGATGTAAAGGAGGAATCAACGTCGCTAGGATAATGGCCAGTGTGAGCAGCGACATGCACACAGAGACGAGGATCACTCTGGTTGATAATTCTGGATGGATTATCACGCACACTGATAGTGCGAAGAGCGCACCGCCGGATAACCCTGCGAGAACGAGCGCGACAAGGATGTATCGCCCTCCGAGAATGGCCGTTGAGATAGAGGAGAGAATCCACACTGCGATGAAAGCACTGCTGGAGAGCGAAGATGACGACGACGTGGGGATTATTAACGCTAGGAATGTCGATAGGTGTACTAGAGAGTCGAGTTAATTCACATTTTAATTATTTTTAAAAGCTGTTACTTGCATCCAAACGCATATCCCAGCATCATCCCTCCGACTCCGCCCTCAAACACTATCAATTCTCTTATTATCGTCCCCGATTGTTTTCCTGTTCCGTTCCCAAAAGTTCCCGGAACCGGTAACGCATCATATCTCGGTTTGAATCTCGTTCGATCCAATGTCAGAAACGCTCCGGCGAATGTTAGAACAAGCGAGATTAAGAGCAAAGGGTGTGTAGGCGACGAGATATGATGTGTTGAGGAGACGTTGCCGCTCGGGACAAGTGATGGGCGCCTCAATCATGGAGAACGTTCCAAGTGCCAGTGACAAGAACTGATTCCGACACGGCATATACATACAGGGCAAAGGCGGTTGTTTGTATGGTGGCATGGCGAATAAAGGCGGGACGCGATGATTCTGTGTCCGTCATTCAGCGCACATAATTGACAGGAATCAGCAAACTTGAGGGGACGAGCGAAGTTTCTTCGTTTCCGAGAAATAGAGAACGGATGAGCGAGTTCTGCATGGAGAGGCTACGAGGGCTTGCTATTTGCAGATCCAATCAGTCGGCAAAAAGTCCCAGAGACTCCAATTCTATCAGATTAAATGTCTAAACCAGTCGGCGGAAATCCACTATTAGAGGAAGCGGCACGCAATACCAAGACTAGAGCTGCGTGCACTGGTATAGGTAGTACTCGCTATGTACGTAAGTGACCGGACTTAGCATATGCTTGGCCGGCGCGGTATGTCCGGTCACTTACGTACATAGCGAGTATGACTGCTACCGAATACCGTAACCTAGAGTACTCCGAGTCGTCAAGTGAGTAGCACGTGGAAACAATGGACTAGTAAATTAACGCGCTCAGACCTTCTATTTGAAGCCATCGAGAGCATGACTGCTGAGTACGTTGAGTACTTGCAATTGTACTGAAATATTACGAAGACTGAAGTATCGGACTGGAAGAAAGAAGATTTTACGTGGCGATTCGGTGGCGATAATTCACAAACCTTCTATTATTAACTCCGGGGACAATCCGGGTTGTTCTTCTAAACTATATCATCCTCGATTGTCTATCGTTGGAAATCTCCGCTGGAATGGCCGCAGAAGCAGACTGGAGACGCGTCGACCCTACACAAGATGGAATTCCTCCGTTTTCTGTCTTCACCAAACCGATGTTGAAATCGCCGCAGGATGATAGAGAATACCGAAGGATCAGGCTCGAGAATGGCCTCGAAGCTGTCTTGATCCATGACAGTAAAGCTGACTCGGCTGCAGCTAGTTTGGATGTAGCAGTAGGCCATTTATCGGATCCAGTGAGTGATTTAGGTCATCCCGATAGAATTTGAGTTGATCCAAACGACCAGCACGATATGCCAGGGCTGGCCCACTTTTGTGAGCATTTATTGTTCATGGTGAGCTCGAATAATTGCTCTTGAAGTTGATGACTTATTCTTATCGCAGGGCACAGAACACTTTCCAAAAGAGAACGAGTATTCGGAGGTGTGTAACACGTATACAATCGTAAACATCCCCTCAGCCATAATATCTAGTTTCTTGCCAAAAACAATGGTGGATCCAATGCGTATACCGCTACCTCGAACACGAATTATCATTTCAGTGTTGCTACATCCGAGCTTCCTGAAGCCCTAGCGCGTTTTTCGGCATTCTTCCATTGTCCACTCTTCGCTCCTTCATGTACTTCTCGTGAGCTGAATGCAGTCGATTCCGAACACAAGAAAAACCACCAAAACGATCTATGGAGAATCTCTCAAGTTAGCAAGCATCTCAGCAAACCAGGCCACGTTTGGAATAAATTTGGAAGCGGAAACAGAGAATCCTTGAGTCAGGCAGCCAAAGATTTGAAGGCTAAGGGTAAGTTACCTTTGGAAAATGGAAACGCGGCAGCACCTTTTCTCAATGTCAACCCGTCACCTATTCTTATCTAGAATGGCTTCTCCAGCGCCTTCAGTTTCGTCAAGCAATAGCGAAGCAGAGGCGGATGGCGGAGCTATCGGAAGAGAAACACGAAGGAGATTAGTCGAATGGTGGACCAAAGAATATTGTGCCAGTAGAATGCATCTTGCAGTCTTAGGAAAAGGTATGTCGCATATCTATCTTATTTCAGTAACTCATCCAAGCGTCTAGAGTCATTGGATGAACTCGCTGAACTTGCATCGAAAACTTTCTCTCCCATTCCTAATCGTCAAGCGGAGCCGTTGCCCATGATATACGACCATCCCTTTGGCCCAGACGAGAAAGGAGTAAGACAGAGCTGTTTTTCTATGAAAAGCTGTCATTTAACAGCGCTTTTATAGACGATGATCTCTGTCCCAACGATCATGACCACTCACGCTATTGAAATTTCTCTACCCATAGAATATCAAGCTCTCCATTGGCGCCACAAGCCTAGTGATTTTATCTGTCACTTTGTTGAACATGAGGGGCCTGGATCACTATTTGCGCACCTTAAGAAGAACGGCTGGGTTACTGAATTACACTGTGATCCTCAATCTCTTGGTAGAGGTTTCGATATGTTCACGATCTCGATAGAATTGACGAAAGAAGGCTTCAGTATGTTCATGTCTACACTCTACATCACGGTATATTTACTGATTTATATTCCAGACAACTTTCGCAGTGTGATTCTCACTACCTTCAAGTATCTTTCACTTTTGCGTTCTAGTAACTTCAAGGACTACCATCAACGTGAATGCGCGATTCTTTCTGACCTTCGTTTCCGCTTCCTCGAAAAGCATCAACCAGATTACTACGTTACCGCTATCGCTGAGGCAATGACAGAACCATACCCATACGAACTCTTGCTCGCTGCTGCAACTGTCACTGCACCATGGGGAGACGAGTACCCTGGCGCGAGTACTGCTGGTAGAGAGAAGGTGTATGAATACCTTGAACAGTTGAAACTGGAAAATGGAAGGATTATGCTTATGGCAAAAGGGGAGGATTTGCAGGAGGTTCTCGGCAAGCAGGATACTTGGGAGGTGGAACCTTGGTATGGGACACTGTATTGTGTTGAGAGATTTGATGAGGAATTTCTGCGACAGGTAAGCAGCAGTGTTTAGAATGCTTCCTTTTCATATTTTAATTGATTGTTCTGTCCAGACATCAGCTCCAAATGACCTTACTGAACTGTTCCTACCAGGTCCTAACGAGTTCATTCCCACTAACCTGGACATAGACAGACGCGAAAATGTCGAGGTATGTTGGTCGACCTTTTTCTGTCATGTCTGGTTATTGAATTCGGATTTTTTTTGTTAGCCCGTCAAAAGACCACATATGATAAGGGAAACCCCTCTATCGACTGTTTGGCACAAGAAAGACGATCGATTCTGGGTCCCGAAAGCTCGTGTCATGATTGACATCCGAAGGTGCGCTTTTCAATTTTGATAACATGAACTGAAATCCCTTGATAGTCCTGTTTCGAATTCATCCTCGAGATCGGCTGTGTTGACAGGGTATGCTCGGAGTTTATGGATAATACTTTTACTGATGAACCATGTCTCATGCAGGCTGTTCACGGACCTTGTGGATGACTCGCTTTCTGAGTTTTCATATGACGCTAGTCTTACTGGTCTTTCGTACAACTGTTACTCGCACACGAAAGGGATATTTGTCACTCTTCAAGGATACAATGATAAAATGTCTGTGTTGGTTCGGCATGTTCTGGAGAAGGTTAAGAACTTGGAGGTCCTTGAGGATAGAATGCGTGTTATGATAGAGCAGGTATGGTCTCTTTCTTCCTATAGGCAACGTGGCAGAAATTCTAATTGATGATGGGCTTACGCAGAATAAACAAAGCTGGGAAAACTTCTTCCTACAACAGTCGTATCAGCTTTCTGAATACTATGTGCGGTATTTGATGACGAAGGAGCAATGGACAGCAGAGGAGTATCTGAAGGAATTTCCGAGTGAGTTTTTATCCTGAGATATCATTGGTGGGATGATGCTCATATGGAATTTCGTGCAGCAATTTCTGCGGAGGAAATCAGTCAGCACGCGAAAGCTTTGCTTTCGAATGCTAGGTTGAGGATTCTTGTGTCTGGAAATGTTTATAAGGATGTAGGTCTTGGCATCTCGGTTTCGCAACAATGCTGAATTTCTTTGAAGGAAGCTATCAAGATTGCGGAGATGGCTGAATCGGGATTGGGAGGTTCGAGTATGCCTGATATTGAGCTCAACGACCGCGCGCTAGTTCTTCCTCAAGGTGTGTTCTTTTCGTTTCTTACTAAATGAATGCTCACATCAATCATTCCGTAGGATGCAACCTGATTAAGACGCTCCCCATCCCCAATCCCAACGAAGCCAACTCTGCTCTTACCTACTTTGTTCGTATCGGCTCAATTAGCAACCGCCGACTTTGCGTTACCGGTGCCCTTCTCAGTCAAATTCTCACCGAGCCTGCATTCAATTTTCTTCGGACGAAGGAGCAACTGGGATACATTGTCTCTTGCTCATACTGGCATCTTGCCGGTGATACTGAGAGGGGTATAAGGATAGTCGTGCAAAGTGAAAAGACGCCTGGGTATTTGGAGTCCCGTGTCGAGGCGTTCTTGGAGGAGATGAAGAATACAATTGAGGTGATGACGTTGGACACGTTTGAGGAGCAGAAGAGTGGGTTGGATATGAATTGGAGAGAGGAAGACAAAAGTTTGGCGGAGGAGGCGTCCGTGTTTATGAGTCAGATTAATACGGGGCATTTGGATTTCTATAAAAGTGAGTTCTTGGTCATTGTAGCGGACTTTGGGCTGACATTGATGGCTTGTTCTTCATAGAAATCGTGGATGCGGACGTATTGAAGGATGTCACCAAAGAAGAGGTCTATGCTCTCTTCATGTCGCATGTGCACCCGTCGTCAAAGACCAGATCGAAACTCTCAGTACAAATGTCTTCGCAGAAGGTTCGACCTAAACGAGTCAGCGCTGCCACAGCCGAGGCTTTCGAGGGTCTACTACGTGATTCTGGTGTAGACAATGTCGGTGCATGGAGAGAAAAGATTTCAGACGAGACGCCAACTGTAGAGGAATTCCAAAAGTACTGGGCGGAAGTTTTGGCGGGCAAGGAAGGATCTCAAGGATTGCTACAGAGTATCTCGCAAGTCGTGCAAGCGCATCCGGTGGCTGGAGAAGGACCAGATCCTAGACGATCGGATGTGACGTACATTGGGGATATGAAGGAGTTTAGAGCTGGGTTGCAGCTATCGGAGAATCTGGGCGCGATTGTTCAATGGGGAGATTTACCTGTATCCAAGCTGGATAACTAAGACGTTCGACGCAGCTGAAGCCTGAACGCTTGGAAGAACAAGGTAAATAGCTACCGTATATGGCACATCTATACTAAGACCCTTCCTAGGTTTCTGATTCAAGAATTGTGTTGCGTACATGCGTATGGACTATAATGTGGAAGAATTTATTGCTGAAGGCATTCGAGTTCCGGGCTTCATCGGACTTTCAAGGACTTTATGTGAATCATCCCGAGGGATGGGGATTTGTGGATTTCATGCTCGGGTTGGGTCAGGCGCACGCTGAACATTGAAATGTTGAGTAAATGAAGAAAGCTGTGGACTTGTGGTGGAAGAATTGTACTCACGAGGATGGGATGTTTGTCGGTTTGGTCTTGGATCATTATACATATTTAATTTCTAATGCGGCCTAAGTATGCCCGAGCTTGAAAAATTTCCACTATTTATATCATTGGATTGTGTGCGTCGTTTGGTCGACCCAGATTCCCAGAAATGGCATCAGTTGTCTCCCTCACCGTCTTTCCTCCTTCGGAGACTTTCCTAAAAGCTCATGAACAATACACAGCTGGATTTGACAAGATCTCAGCTGCAGACGGTCTCATCTGGTAGGATTGGCTCAGAATGTCAGTCGTCCAAAACTCATTTCGAAATCCAGCGCATATCATGGCTTGCAAGATCAGGAAGAAGGCGCCAAGCAAGGATATTTTATCACTGGTGAGTTTCATCGTACTTATTTCGATGTATTACTAACTGAGTTTTGATGGCGCTGGCCTTCAGTTTGGGAATCTGCTAAGAGACTCAAGATGTTCCGAGAAACTGCTTCGGAGAAGCTCGTCAGCCTCGCCGGCCAGTCTTTGAAAGCAAGTGCGCAAGGTGCAGAGTTCAAACAATACCAGTTCATCTCAGTCCAGGGCGACCACGTCCCCGCCTTCGATTCCAAAATTACCGAGATCGTCATCGTTACTCCTCACGATGGGGTGCCAAAGGAAGTTGTGAAAGAGGCTACGTTGAAGGCTCATGGTGTCTTGGAGGGTGTAGCAGGCCGGCCTGCTGCTGTCAGCGAGAGTATTGACGGATCTGGCGTACTTCTCGTTTCTGTTGGTTGGGAGTCGGTTGCTGTATGTCCAGGCTTATACTTTTACTTTTGCTGTTAATCATACCTCTCGTAGCAACATCGGGATACCGTCAAGAACGGCCCCTTCAACCCGAGCGCTATCCGCGAATTGAGAGGAGTCTCTGATCTTGGGATGAGCCATGTCAGTCTGAAGAAGAACTCGGTGATTTAAGTGCTGGTTTGTAATGGCAATACATATCTATCTATTCATTCAAAAAAGTGCTACTATTATTTAATTGAAGGTTTACAAGACTGTTTTCTAACGTTCAGCTGTGCACTGAGAGGTCGATAAAATACTTCTGTCAAGGCCACCATTCCTTGAGATACTCTCGCACCGTCATAGGCTTCACATCCACCAACTTGTTCAAATTTATCGGTCTTTTAACATCACAATCCCCATCAAGGTGTGCGAGGTAAAACTCCAGTTGAAAGTTTGACATCACCGCCTTCGGATCGGGGCTCATCCTGGCTATAATATCCTCTCTTGTATTGTATTTGACGTCGAATTTTACACCTGCATTATTTCATTTAGGTCTGCGAATTGAAAAGAAACAACCGTGGACACTCACCGCATACTTCCTCGCATACGCGAATGACCTGATTGAAGGTCGTCACCTCTCCAGCCATATCGTTATACTCCTCCCAAACTTCAAGTTGAGTAGCTGCAGCAACAAATTTCCCAACATCCTCCGCGCGTGTATACACAATTGCACATTCCCCATCCCCAGGTACTTCCGCCTTCCGCTTCGACAAATCGATCATCCACGGAAAGTGTGCAAGATATCCATGGGCTTTGTGTCCCTCCGGTTTAGTGTTCCCAAACCCGAGATAGTTCATAAACACCCCACAACTGAAACGACTATACTCGAAAGAGCCCGGACTGCGTTCTGCCTTTACTTCCTCGAGAGAACGGAGGATGGGTAATTTCATCTGATACATTTTGACCCCTTTGACTTGCTCCGAGTCTATAGAAAACTCACTCGGAGCGAATCGACGGAACGTGGGTACTGCCAACCCAGCGCGGAGGAGGGTCTCCTGTGAAGCGATAAATGCGTCGGGAGTATCGCCGGAGAGGGTAGAAATGATGGTGTCGATTTGGTATTCATTGAGGACTCGTTGGATCGAGTCCTGGTTTAGGTAATCGACGGCGATGACAGGTGCGTTCGATCCTGCGTAGGAGATGCCTTCCGGGGCGTGAGTGCGAGAGAGAACGATGATTTCCAGGGAGTGTTGCTGTTTAATCTCCAGAAGACCTTCGACGATGTGTCTTCCGATTTTCCCAGTTCCTCCTGCGACGGCGATGCGTTGGGATTTCATGTTTTGATAGAAATAACAGTCAAAGCGCAATCCCTCTTTATATGTACGGTTCTTATGGTGACGAATTGAGTATCATGGTGAGACATCATGGTGAGACGCACTACTACATAGCTCCGATTTCGGTTCGAATCCCGGTTTCGGTTAGAATCCGAAGGGCGCTCGGAGGAACGATAATGCTGCATTTAGCTCCGATGTCGTTCCGAGGGTGCCTCGGTAAAAACAGCGTCCCTCGCCAACGATATCTTGACGCCTACATCTTCCAGCTGGGATCGCTTGAGCAAAGTGACATCAGTTTTAAACACATTCATCCTCAGTCTTTAGATATAACCTATGAAACTTTGATGAAACTTCAGTGCGGTAATTAATTATCATAGTGTGCATCCATCGATGTATATAATTTCAGCTTTCGCAATATCACCTTCACTTCCTCCTCCGAGTCATCCTCTTCGCTCAAACGCCCAGTGGCCGATCTGCTCCTAAAGTCTCCCGAGAACTTGCATTTGAGAACGAGGCTTACTTAGTATGCCAGGGTTACCTGCAAGAAATCGAAGCACATCATCGGCACGAAGACCACCATCACCCATCCATCCGCATATTTCCAGATGAGATAAACTGAAATCCGAATGCTCTTTTAGCCGCATCAACGCTTCCCCAGGTGTCAAGTCTACTGGATATCGAGCTTCGTCCAGATTCATGATCCTTGATAGCGAAAGGGATTTCAGTGCCGGCAGCTGAACGGAGCGCAGGATGTGCACCAGTGGTTGGATGTCTGCCTCTAGGTCAAAGGATTCAAGGTATTCGAGGCAGTATTCATCCGAATACTCCATCGAAAACTCGAGATTCCGCCAATAATTTGTCCAAATCTTCAACCGAGTGAGTCCTTTACAATGCGCAAAGACATGTTTGACCAGCGCAGGATGGACTCCCGGCTTCTGAAAAACCACCTCCGTTAGATTTTTCCATGGGAAGAGGTCGGACAGGAGCTCGAGAGGAAACGTAGGTAAGAGCCCGAGTCGAATTGATTTCAACTGGGTGCAATTTCCGAAAGTTGTGCGTCCGGCATTTACTGTGAGATACTGAGTATATATCGCTGCAGCAGACAGGATATCGGGATCGTATTCGACAACGAGCTCTTCGAGATTCGGGGTCTGTAGAGCCCCCATCGTGAAGAAATTCATTAGGCCACTCCAAGGAGCGGATAAATGAAACCTTCGCCACAAATCTGAATGCGCGCAGACCGTTTCCATCACGTTGACATTCTTGTTCTTCAGTGGACGTCGTGGTCGGAAAGGGTCCACCCTCAAGACGATGACAACCGCATGGCTTCGAGAGAACCACTGGGTAAGCAATTCTTCTCCATCGGACGCTCCGCGAACATTCAGATTGAGCTCTGTCCATAAAGCAGGGGTGACATGTGCGAGTTCACGCCAAAGTGAGCAGACCTGGTTCAAAATCTCTGCCGCTCCAAGGTCGCTGCACGGAGGTGAGCTCGAGGTGGATACCCATTGGAAGATGCCAGCCAGGATTTCATTCGGGACGTCATTAATCCCTAGTCGTCTTCGATCGCTTGGAGGAAGAGCTAAATCCATGAGTTTACAACTTTGATACCGTTCAACGAATGCAGCACAAAACAGAGTGGGGACTCGCCTGAATGCTACGCAAGGTGTAGAACAGTAGTGAAAGATAGTGGAAACTTAAGGTTTGAGCACGTCATGATTGGGCGTTGCTATGTGTGGAGGCTGGGGAAGATCCGAATTGAAGCAGGTCCCCGACTCGAAGCGAAACGGAGAGGCCTTGGCCTCGTTAAACGTCAGTTGAAACTTGCATCCGGGGTCCTTTTAGGAAATTTTGTATTGAACCTTGTAATTTTGCTTATGTTTGTCCGGTAAAAGCGACTGCTTATTGGCACCCGTTATTGTCTTTTCAACGGTACTCGAGTATGGAAGTCTTTTGAATGGAAGTAGCTTTATTATTATTTAATATGTAGTTACATATATATCTATATGGCGCTTAATTTGAGGACCGCAGCGCCACGTGCGTAGGCGCGTAATCGTGACAGTCAGCTTGTGACTGGTAGCTGTTCCTTCGCTTAGATTTTCGCTTAGATTTTGGTGGCCTTGTGTTGGTCTTCTTTCTTTGAAGCCCGAGAAGCTGCAGGGATTCGAAAATACTCAGGACACCTTAAGAATGCACGCTTACAAGTTGTACCAGGAACTCGGTCGCGTTTCCTCCGCTTTAAAAATGCAGGCTGCGCGTCTTCTCGGTTTACTCTATTTCTGGTTCAAGCAATTCACTCAGAAAGCGACCGATCATTCGGCATGACGCTCTATGTTTAGGGCACCAATATTTTTGCATTGTGGCAAATTCCAAATTCTCTACCGAACCCTGTCGTCTTCGCGACTACCCTTGCAAATCCCTTTCTCCTTCCAACCTGCTCCTCAATGAGCTAAATGTCCCAATTCTCTTCACCCATGTCGTCCCCGACTATTACTCAGGCTGAGATCATCCAACTTCGTTCTCGCCACTTTGCTTCAATCCCACTCTCGTTAAGCCGTTTCCAACGGCGATGGTTCTTAACTTTTCCTCGCACATACGGCCTACCAGATCCCGACAGCCAGCGTATTGTCTGTGCTCTTAATACCCCAGATTATTCCGCCCCTCCCGAGCATGCTAGTACTCGTTTTTGGTTGAACCCTTCATGCCGGTCTCAGCGATACAATCCTTCCGACAAGACGACAAGGTATGCTGCACTGTCCCCCATTCACTTGCTGCTGGACTCGGAGAATCCAGTGGCAAGACTGACTGGACGGATACGGTCTGAACGGTCCAATGATCCACACGACGAAGGAAAGCAGATCGCGTGTTATGAAGTGGAAGTCATTACACCGGAGGTTGGGCTTTTGAGGCAATGTTACTACTGCTTGTCATGGGAAGCCGGTGGATCAGCAGCGACGCGTTTTAGTCCAAACGGGAGTAACGATATATACTGGTGCTCCTTGGTACGTCTTCATGTTCATAGCCATTCTCGTGCCTGACAATTTTTTTCTAGTGCGAGGCGGCTGGCTGGGTGAATAGCACCTTCCGGAAATTCCGACTGCAGGATATGCTTCCCTGGTCGAATGTCGAGGACACGAAGGACAACTTGTATTCGCCGGCTCGTTTGATATCAACTTCATAATGTCACTTATACCCTACGAGAATATTGTCCTTCCTAATGTCGAACTATAACTCTGAATGGTTCCGAGAGTGTAATCCATGGTCAATGAAACTCAGATGATGTTTTGCCCGGAACTTTCGGTTCCCCACCGCCACTCTTAACTGTAAGCGGTCGTAATATTCCTCGATTCCTTGCCGTGAGGCGCTATACAATCTTTCTCCAGCTTCTGACGCGAAAGTAGGCTTCCCAGTAAACATGACACGGTCAGGCGATCGTACCAGGACCAATCGGACCGCTCCTCATCCTCTATAAAAGTGCGACCAGAAGTTTATGACACATTTCGCTAACGATGCACCTCTTCGTTTACTGGGCTTCGGCCATCCTTTTGTGCGGAGCAGAATCTGCTCTTTCGCAGGTTGTTTCTTCAGACGTTATCCCGAGTACTTCCAGTGCTTTTCGCTTTCTCAGTCTGTAACAATAACAGCTCCCTCTACGCTCACTTCAGAGTCTAGTGCAGTTTCATCAACTTTAGCTTCCATTGCCAGCTCTACGGCGACCAGCTTCTTGACCTCCTTTAGCGCATCTGCTACTATCACTGCTACTATCACTGCGACACCTACATCCTCAGTCAAGTGCAAGCAGCGGCTCGTTCCCCCCTGTAGGATCTATTCCAAGGGACTACTCTCCAGCAGGCCTCGCACAACTCTTGGGATTTGGTAGACCTTTTTCCATTATCGGAACTTGGATACAATCTAATTGCCGTTTGCTCAGGTTGGTCCCGTCGAGGTCCCACCAATCACAACCACTGTCATACCGCAAACTCCAATCGTGCTGCCGTCTCCTCCGCCCGCGATGTTCCCGTCGTTTTTTGCAGTTGCCCCGAAAGACATTCTTCCGGACTTGAAGTACCCTGAGGGATTTATCTTTGGAGTAGATTCTGCGGCGTATCAGGTCGAAGGAGCTGTCATGGAGGAAGGCAAGGGACCAAGTATATGGGATTTGTATGTCCTTTCGCCGATTTTTCGCCGCTTGTAATTCTTATCCCGTGGTTCGACCTTTTTCCGACCTGTAGGGCTAGTCGTCAACCTGGATTCATAACGGATAACACTACCGGTAAGCCTTTCCCGCCTCACTGAAGTGTATGAGCTCGATGCTTGTTTAGCGGATGTTGTGGACCTGCATTACTACCTTTACAAAGAGGACGTTGCAAGAATTGCAGCACTAGGGGTTAATGGTCATTCGTTTTCGTGAGTCCCGAGGTTTTACCGCATCCTTCATACTAACCAATGTCCTGTATCAGTGTTTCATGGGCAAGAATCTTCCCGTTCGGTGCGGCAGACTCTCCAGTGAATCAGGCAGGATTGGATCACTATGCAGATGGTAAGCACTTCGTCTACGTCTTAATATACTCGAAGGCTGAACAGGTTGCATAGTCATAGCGACTCACCTGGAGGCCAACATTACCCCCGTTGTTACCCTTTGTAGGCTCTTACTGGCTGCGTGCTACTTGCATTCTTAACCCTCATACATGACAGTCCATTGGGATACGCCTCTTGCTCTAAATCTCTATTACGGCGGGTTTGCTTCGCCCAACATTATTGACGACTTTATACAGTATGCATGATTATTATCCTCGAAATACCACTTACCTATTGTTCTCAAAGCTATGCAAAAACAGTCTTTACTGCATATAATGGTTCAGTCCATACATGGTGAGCTTCTTGCCAAATGACTACAGAATCGTTCTAAAGCACCATTCTAGGTATACTTTCAACGAACCTCAAGTTTTCTGCGCTCAAGTGGGTGGCGCCCCGTTCAGTCAGTAGTCGTTCTTTATTTCGCTTGCAATGATTTACTCCGCACGTTTTCAGATGCAACCTTTCCTCCCGGCATTGATTCCACGAATGCTCAATTCCATTGCTCGTACTACCTTCGTGAGTCGCTCGAGCTGAACCAAAAAGTGATCTACTGAACTCGATAACTCAGTAAAAGCACATGCGGGTGCTGTCAAAGGTGAGGCATGGTTGATAATTCGTTCTGAACGAATCCTGATTATAGTGCAGCTTTCAGGGAGATGAACATCACAGGCGAGATAGCATTCAAAAATTCGGATTACGTGTTGGTAGTCTTTCCTCCTCCCTTCCTCCTATTGACACGAATATTGCCAGTGGTATG
Source organism: Gymnopus androsaceus JB14 (assembly GCA_009733575.1). Taxonomy (NCBI): domain Eukaryota; kingdom Fungi; phylum Basidiomycota; class Agaricomycetes; order Agaricales; family Omphalotaceae; genus Gymnopus; species Gymnopus androsaceus. The sequence goes on from ML769567.1 coordinate 29,845, forward strand.
CCTTGGAGAGCCAACAATACTGAAGACATCGAAGCAGTAGAGAGAACAGTAGCTTTCAATATTGGCGTTTTTTCAGATCCAATTTATACCACCGGCGATTGGCCCCAGATTTTAAAAGATACACTATCTCCCGACATCCTTCCTCGCTTCACGGAAGAGGATTCGAAAGACCTCTTAGGTTGTTGCCCCGTCCCATATTTATTGAAAACAAGTATTAAACTGATTGTAGGCTCGGCGGACTTTTTCGCAATCGATGCGTATCGAACTTACTGGAACGCGGCACCTCCAGAAGGCATCTCCGCGTGCGTCAACAATTCGTCTGATCCTCTTTGGCCTGGTTGTTTTGTCGAGGTCATGTTTGATTTCAACACCGGATGGGCTTCAGGTCCCGCTGCCGACCCGCTCACACCTTGGCTTCAAGCCACTCCTCAATTTCTACGCCCATCTTTCAAGCAATATCATCAGAGATGGCCAGCACCAAAGATCGTACGTGCCCGTCGGAACGAACCAGGGGGATCGTTGACGATTTTGTTTTGCATAGTACTATTCCGAGTTTGGATTTACAGAGCCTTTCGCAGGAGTTCGAACCCCACAGGAGTTATTCCAGATTACAGAGGATGTTGAACGTACAAGTGAGTCGGATCTGTGATTTTTTTTTTCAAGTTGTGCTGTTCTGAATCTGTGTTATGAAGCTTATTTTATGACTTATCTTGGCGAACTACTGCTCTCAATCCAAGAAGATGGTATTCCTGTTGTGGGGGCATTCGCTTGGGGTATTCGAACAATTTTACATACCGACTATAAGATAGCTGACGGATGCCACTTACAGCGATCATGGATAATGCTGAGTGGAACAGCGGCCTGAGTGCTCGGTGCGATCTGTCAATCTTCGTCTACCAGAGACCATCCGTCTTACAAGACCTATTGTAGATTCGGCATACAGTATGTCAACTATTCAAGCCCAACGCTGGAACGGACATACAAGCGTTCTGCATTCGCATTGTGTAAGTTGAAAATGGAGTCTGGATGCGAGTGACTAACGCGATGTTCTACAGCCGATTTTTTCCAAACGCATCTTTAACACTAGGTTTTATGAAAGTAGCACAGTTACCAGTAAATGATATATTCCTATCTCTACCATGTATGTATTCTGGAAATCGAAGATTGCAAGCTCTCACAACATCTCGACACCCACTGCTCATCAGCACTGTCCCCTTCGTCGCTCGCGGCAGATAGACACCCTTATTGCTTCATGAGAGAGTCTACTCAAGTCTCTTGTTGGCCTTGCTCACCTCGGACTGGGATGGGTCAAATTTGTCCATGATCCTCTCAAAAGACTGTTCCCGACCCGACAATGTATAAAAGAAGAGAACGGCCTTGTTGTACGGTTTGGACAGGTAACGAAGCCTGCCTGAATTATGGAAAGTGCAATCTTGTAATCCTCATTCACAGTGTTGAGTCCCTTGAATCCCAGTCCAATGGTCTAACAGGTCGGGATGATGTTCTCGAGAAAGTCATGGGGAAAAGATTGTGGAAAGGAAAGGCTGGGAATGGATGAGAGAATGGGAGCACTGTTAATGCCAAGATCCTTCGAGCACTGCTTTTCAACAGTATCATTTGGTGCCTCTGACACCTGCATTGCTTGGCGAATGAATTCAGCATGTGTACGAAGCAGTAGATCGGCGTAACAAGTCTTCTCATGAACCATTGGCGGCGAGGAAGAGGATTGAAACTTGTACTAAACAAGTTGTAGATGCGTTCGTAGAAATATTTATTTACAGTACATATCTCATTTATTGAACCCGTTCGCCTTTCAGATTTACTGGCCAGTAGAACCACTTTGCGCACCGGCAATGGGAGCCATACAGCTTTGCACCAGCAACGTGTCTGTCCAGGTTGTCCCACTTTGGGTAGGTCCTTCAGACAAAACATATTCTGCCGGCGACCCAAAGTTGCTAGAAACATCATCATAATCAGACCACCGTTCAGTATCTGCGAATAGGCATGGAAGAAGAAAACAAACCCTGCAGCCCATCCGACGTATCCGAGGAAAACTGTCAACAAAAAAGACTTTAGTCGAGGTGTCATCAACACACAAAGAGACGAACCATCTGCGTTCTGAGCCTGATAGGCGATTTGCTGGCACATGAATTCGACACAATCAGCGACATTTCCTCCTCCAGTCTCTGTGTTGAACGCTTGACGACCGTTCTCCCGGAGCCAAGTAGCCAAAGGTGCCCAAGCGTCGTCAATGTTATTCGTAACGCAATCCCTGTAGATTAAAAAGAAAATTCGAATGTTCAGAGCGTAAACAGCAAATAAATGGGATTCTCAACCTACAGGTGAGTCCCAGAGTTATCACTATCGAGATACTTGTGGACATCAAAGATGAGACCGGTAGTGCTTCCATCTGGATTGGTGACACCGAGAAGAGCAGGTCCAGATCCGTCTGAAACAAACTGTTGTGCAGAGGTATAGTCGTTACCGGGAAGGAGAATCATTTGCGAATTAGCGCTGCAGTAAAAGAACGCGAAATCAGCAGGATAATCGAGTTTAGCGGAAAGTTTGAACCAACCCAGCATTTCGAATGGCAGTAACTGCAGCTTGAACCGACCCGGCCCATAGGTCGATGTCGGGGATATCATGCGGCTCGTTCATACTAGGATATACACCATATCAGTCTTGATTGATAAACAAACGGTATCTTGTGCAACGTACACTCCGAAAATAATCTTTGGTTCATCTGCATACATGGTCGCTAGTTGAGACCAGGTAAGAGCGAACTGTTCGTTGGTTGGGCCTCCTTGTCCAATGATCTACAATGAGATGCTAAGTACGGAATCTACAGTCAAATAGAGTGACAAACCTCTCCATTCCAGCGGGCGTAGTTGTGTATATCAATAATACACGAAGCACCGGTGGCCAAACACGCCTAGGAATACATGAATAAGACGAGATTAAAATTCTGCGCGAACGTACCTGCACGAGCATATCATATTCAGCCACGTTGGGGGCATACAGATCTGCGCCAAGGACACCGTTGAGGAGGAATTGCCACCTAGCGAAAGTGTAAGCGGGAGTCGAGTATGCTGGGCTCTAGGAAGATTGGATCATTACCCTACTGGGAGCCTGAAGACGTTGTATCCATCATCTTCTACGAAATGAGTCATTTGCCCTGCTCCATCCATACCTAGACAAGGACATGTATTAGTCAAAATGAAACAACTTGCTTCTGGAGCACAATTTACCATAATATTGAGTCAAAGGCGGCCACGCTCCACTAACATTACAATTGCCATCGGTGTTACAGCCAAAGTCCTACAAGACCTGAGCTCGGCTCGGAGTACACGAGTCGAAGAGGGGTACAACTTACAAATCCAGCAATGTTTACACCGGCAAACTGAAGCTTGTTACCAGAGATTGGGGGAACACTGGGCGTCGTGGCTGGCGCGGTGCTTGTTGAGGAAGTTGCTGGAGAAGTTGCGCTACCGGAAGTTGCGGTACCAGGCAGACACTGAGAATAATCTGTTGTTGCGGTCGTATAAGGTGATGGACGTCTGTCGTTTGAGATGTACTTACATGCACTCTGCGCAGTACAAACCGAGCCCGCTGCACAGGTCGTTGATCCCTGAAGAGAGTGAGATGGTTCCGCTTTGACAAGCATGTACTCACTGCCCAACCCTGCGTTGGAAACGTCAGCTTAGTTCTTTAGATTCGTTTAGGCACTTACTATACCCCCACATTGACCAAAGATCGGAGACTGCGCACGAACGGAAGCAGCAGCGAATAAGGCGAGTACAAGCGCGAAAAGCCGTTTCGGTGCCATTCCGTCTACCAAGTTTCGAGAAATGAGCGTAATGATTCGCCAGAGCCTTTTGTACCTTCTTGGTTCATTTTAGGAAAAACTTGCCTATGCATGGACAAATGATGACAAGAATCCAACCGAAGAAAGGCCGGAAGCGTGAGTTGTTTTCGGGAGGAATTGACAGAACGATGAGAAGAATGTGGTTGATTTTCGCCTCATCGTCGGCGCGAGGCTATCTCGGCGTCTGATAATAATAGCAGACCATAGGATTGAACATTTTTATTGGAGGACGATTCTAGAAACGAGTACGGAAACGGAAAAACCTTCAGATATCGAACGAGAGCGAGAGCGAGAGCAACAGCTGAGGGAAGGCTTGGTAATGCGTGGTACCGAAGGCGGTAACATATGACGTCCGACAATTGTTTTTGGAGGCTTTTTATGGACCTCGGCAGCCCATCTCGCTAGTTTAACAACCTTATGTTTTCACTGTTCAGTCTCCGCGAATAGGCATGGAGGAAGAGAAGAACAAAGATTTAACGCCGGCGCTTCATGATTAGGCGCCTAATGGTCGTCTCCTGTTTAAGTGTTCATTCAAGGAATCTTCGACTATAGAGCTCTAGAGTCTCACTAACTTGGCCTTGACATCGCTCATTCATAGTCGTGCTCTCTACTTCCAATCTATCCGCATCACTCAGAAAATTGACGACCCTTTTGAAGAGTCCACAGTGCACACCAAGTGACACCAAGATACAACGAACAATCATCGAGCAGTTCTTCGGCAGCTTACGTCTTTTTCGAGAGGAAACGTAGTTCCGTTGTCCTTACTCGCTTTGAACTTGGAGAATCTGCCCACGGGTGTGTACCAGAGTTTTTCCCTGTGTAGAAGAATCTCTCAAACTGCGCGCGATGAAAATTTTATTGGCTATTGGCTAGTTATATTCTCCCTGAGCTTCCAGGTTCCCAGTTCAATCAACATCCAGTCGTCCGGTCGCGTCGTCTGCATTTCTACCCCAGCTATCCGAAGGGCCTGTCGGAGTGAAGAGATAGTCACTTCTTCTCTTCTGTCTACGCCTATGGGATGTGATTAGCTGTCCCGCGCTATGGAATGCATTGGATGTCTCCGGGTATCCTGCGAACGTAACCAGGGGATTTCTTGTAGCCGCTAATCTTCATCGAGAGGCGAACGGACCTACCTGCAAGATGGAATTTCGAAGTTGATCTGTTTTCCGATACGTCCAGCGAAACATCAATTCATGATTTTTCAGCGCCCTGAGACTCATTTTCCATCGATTCCACGGCGACTGGGGATGATTTCGATTGTGGAAGTGAATCAGCACTCTAGTTCGTTGAAGACTCACGAACCGTTCTGCGTCGCAGAGATATTCTGCAAGAGGTTCTAGTGTTTTACTGTTCCTTTACATTTTTTTCATATACCCTACGCCGTCTCGCTCGCCCCTTTTGGTGCTCTCCCCTTCTCTTCCACATCTATCAGTAAATGATATATCTATCCTCGAAATCGGAGATTACAAGAAGCTTGCTCTGATCTACTCTCCCAATTTTGTCACGATATTTCCGTTCTTGGTACCTAACACTAGGAGGAAGATCAGCCTCCCGCCAACTGCATTCACAAACGTGCAACGGAGAAACCGAAATTAGAAAATGTATAAGAGGGACTCGATTGAAGCCTTGAAGGAGACCTTGAAGAAAACAACACTGATCGAGGTGATAATTTGGAGATGACGCTAGCCTCGTCGTGGAGTGAAAAAGCTTCGCAGCCGCTCTCTACCTTACAATCGCGGAGATTCTAAATCATGACAATCCTTCAACAAGTTTCTAGCAGTAGGTTTACTACAGTGTTTGTTTGTATAGCATACTTATGTTGATGCGGCAGCAACTACCGCAACTTCTTCACTGGTTTTATCTCTGCGCTTGGTGATATATGCCAGCGTCGTAACGATATCTTCCACAAACGAAAGTCCTTCAGGGTATATCCGAAGTGTGGGAGGCTCGTTAGCCGAGAACAAATGCTTCGAGCCCCGATCATATACTGCAGCTATTCGACCTTCTACTTCGAGCTGGAACGAGCATGACAGGTAAGTTTTGTGCTCGCTAATTGTCTGACATGTGTACTCACGTTTGCATGCCTATCGAGCATCCCCTCTAATTTCCATTTGTATATCCGACCGTCTGCAGCAGCGAATTTCACTGATCTTTCGTTTGTTATTGGCGTCAGCTAAAAGGCAATGACATAAAGAACTCCGATACTTACTTCCATGTCCATCCATGGTCCAAAATCTGTATCTGGCGCCCTCTGACTGTAACGGAGTCATCCGGTTTCCCCATCAAACTATTGTGCAACTTGATTTCTGCAAAGGGATCGCTACCTTCGCCCACCAGGTGCTCGATAGTAATATGCCCATCCTTCCACCAGTGCTCGGTTTTGGCAATGAAGAGGGGAGGCCCCTGATTTCCACCTTGGATGGTAGAGTATGTTGCCTTGTATGGGTGAATGCTTGAGAGAACCAAGTCCATGGGACGTATTGTCGATGACTTAGTAAGTGCTGCCTTTAAATACGAAACGACATGTGGATACTTCGGGTTGATTTAGTTTGCGCTGTCTTACAGCCTTTACTTGATTGATCAAGACTACATCCAAATGTCTCCATAGTGAATGGCACGGAAGAGAAGAGGGCGTGGAGCAAAAGCAATACGCCAACCGCTTTGGAGTCCGAATACTGCAGCATGCTGAGCTGTGAACTTCATTCAAAAATGGAATTGAATAATACTGTACTGGATTGTACTGTTGGAGTGGGCAATACCTCATCTGCGAAATGAGATCTAGTAGAGTAATACAAAAGCTCCATACTCAGTACCAGAAATCATCGATAATCAGTAGATGGCTCTAGACTTTCAACAGCAGACTAGGGATGGACCATCTCCTCACTTCCGGGAAATTTAGAAAAAGAAACTCTCGGAGAAAGTAGTGTCAGCGAAGCACTTGCTTATCAGAGTGTGTTTACAAGTATATATTAATTGCATTTCCTTGGCACTTCCTCAAGTGGTGTCCCGTTAACCAATGATGCTCGGCTTCACTGCCCAGTTGCAAACTAGCCTCGGCTCAAAGGAAACGCCGTTGTGTTACGCTCCACAAAAAGAAAAAAGAATACAAGTGTCGGGACCACGTCATTTCGTTCAGTATCTCCCGCAACGAAATCCGGTACGCAGGCGATGTCAATGTCTCAAGGTGACTGCAGATAGAATCAACAAAAAATGCACCACATCCTTCAGTAACAAGACAGTCTTCTTTGTGTTTTCGCCTCAGCTCCGAGTCAGTCTCCACATTGTTCCAAGGACAGACGGACAGACAGTCTACCTCGGTGCTGCGAGTTCAGAACTACTTTCATGGACGAACAGCCGAAGAACCGTAACGAGTCGAGGAAGAAAATCCTCGCACTGAACAAACCGGAGTAGCAGTCCATGTTGAGTCAATATATATGTCACTAAGTTCGATCAAACCAAACTTCTGCTTTCCTTTCCCACCGGTCCTTCTACACCTGGTCCAGCTATCCAAAACCCGCCCATCACTCCAAACCCAGTCACGCCATTCCCCGCAGAGTCCACAGCAAACCCGATCGTAAAGTTACTCCCCACAGAAGCATCGTATGTCCAATACCTTTGGGCCTGAGACTGGGTGGAATTGGAGGTGATGATGGGCTATCAGAGATATTCGTGAGGAACAGAATACGTAGAGAACTAGACTCTTGCGTTCACCAAGCTCCCAAACCCCGAAACATTGAACAAGTTTCCATCGAAATGCTGTAAGCGAATATGTGTAACCCACTCTTTATCCATCCGGGCAAAGAACGTCGGAATGGAAGCATTGATGGATCCAGGCAGTCGAACAGGAATTTCTTTTATCAAATCCTTGCAGCTTGAACTTGAAGCTCTCGAGGATGGTATACCGCATAAAACCACGGTGGGACCGTAAGCCGGATTATGATATTCTCCCTCCAAAGAGAAAGGCATGGACGGCTCAGTAGGGTCAACTGGTCGAGGAACGGAGCGTTGCAGTTCTTGTTCGTAGGCTTCTACAACTTTGGCTTTGTACCTATAATATTTTCAAAGTCTTTAGCATATATGCAAATGGAAAAATTCCAGCACTTGATCAAAGATGCGCCATTTGATCACCTCCATGAACGAGGAGCCGTAGGAATTTTCGTTGGTTAAAACTGCAACACCAACGTTGTCGAATGGAAAGCGAGTGATTTGAGTGTAGAAGGCTATGCTAAAGGTCTCAAAAGACGGACAGTCTAAGCGGAGTCTGCATTCTTACCTGGTGTTGCACCTCCATGCTTGATGAGAGCGATATTAAGTTCAGTTTCACGAATTTGGGATTACTAACCTCGATGAAATCTAAATACAGATGTGAAAAGAGGCTAGAGTACTTGGTCGGAGAACCGAAACACACGTACTGTGCCCACGATACGAAGAGGCGGTCTGCCCTCCACCATAGACGACAGGTGCAAGTTCGGGAACGGGGCTGAATAAGCACTGGGGGCCACTCACGCTGCGCCAAGTACTACAGTAGCTCCAGTAGCTACTTTTTGGATGAGGCGGAAGGTATGATCTGTTGGTCATTCAATAGATTTTTGCCCTCCAAGAGAAGGGCTTGTAGCCATGTCGCCTGTGCACAGTTCAACTCATGGTAAACAACCTTTGTGGTACATACCATATCTTTTGCATTAGAGATCACTCTGCCAGCACCGGATATGACTGTAAAAGACGATGTGAGTTTGAGGCGCGCTGTATTTCCGGCAACACTACTTACGGTTGCCGTCTTCTCCTCCGTAAGGTGTACCCATTCCGAAAACATCCTCAGTCTTGTTAATCCCGTCCCTTCCAAATCCGTCTGCGAGGTTCCCGCTTAGTTCCGCGAGATCAGCAGAGTACGTGGTAGAGGTCAGATTCAGAGGAAGAAAATATGCTCCTTTACATATCTATCGCGCTACAAGGAACCTTCAAAAGAACTTCTGGGATGTACGCCAGAACCGTGTACATGATGTTGCTGTATTGCCAAGTCTGGCGGAATTCAGCGGAAGGTCGAAGGTACTTGATTGTTGATATCTACTCAAAAACCGTTAGGACGGTAGACAGAAAAGATAGATAGAATTGTGTCGAACCAGAGATGATATAGACTACGTCTCGGAGTATACCAAGTCGTGTGCAGGCAGACCAGTGCGATGGCTCACGAGGTCGACGATCGTGCTCTCCGAGGACGCAACAGGATCTGACAAGTCCCACTCGGGTATGATAACTGCGAAGAGCAAGAGTATATGTAGGCTTCAAAATACCATGTCCCACTGACCTTTGAATTCGACCCGATAGTAAATAGTGTATCCTCTGTGACTTTTCTACCGTCTGCCTTCGCGACTCCATATCCCTTCGTTTCGACATTCCAGCTTCCATGCTCGTTCTTTTGCACAACCGCAATTCCAACACCTCCAGGAGAATTCCAATCTGCAAGAATGGTTTCTATGGAAGTGTCAATCTCGGGGGTCAGAACATCCTTCCTGACGCTCGAATCTAGTGCATGAAATGGTCTTTGAACCGCTACATAAGCTATCGCAAGACCAGCGATGAAGAAACCAGACAGTGAATGCATAGAGGACGCGGGGATTCTGCATGCTTTGGCTTAAACGTATTTCCATTCAATAAGTCTGCGGCCCCATTACCTGCGCCGTAGCCGATGTAGAACCGTGTTGGAAGAAGGAAGCGTATACAATGACGGCAACGCTTTGTCTCGACAGTTGGTCCTGTGGGTGAGATCGATGATTTGTTAACGATTAAAACGGGAATACACGTATGTAGAGAACGTATGGTTGTACTAGTCCGTTAAATAAAATTCATAGCATAGCGTCCACTGGAAAGGGAGGGAAGAGGGTACGATACGTGTAACTGCAACCCGTCGAAGAACCAAGGTCTACAACCTAGATGGAGGTTGTACACGTTCTGGAGCGTACTTGGCCTAGGAAGTATAATGAGTGAGAGACAAAAGTATACCGCAGAACGAAACTCACCATCTCATTCTCCTTCTTCTGATACCCACATTTATCGTAAAAGGCTATGCGGACAGAGAAACACGTCAATATCACTCCAACCTCCAAGAAACCAACACGCACGTATATTCGCATCACTGCAGTTCAAAATCGTTTTATAGCACCCACTATTCTCACTAATAGACGTGAGCGCCTGGATAATCCTCAACCCCAGCTTCTTTCCTTGCTGATTTTTATCTACAGCGATATCCTCAATGTGGCCGACGCTGCCCAACCCGCGGAGGAACTTGCGCTCAATGAAGACGCAGCCCACGCCGACAATTTTGTCGGAGCGTTTGTCGACTATGACGATGGGGTAGTAGGTATTTGGAGCGGAGCGCATGGCGTTGAATTGGGCAACCCAGGCTGCCTCGCCGGGGTCGGTGACGACTGTGAGGACGGAGAGAACGTCGAGGTGACCGCGGTGGTAGTCGGTTGAAGCCAGTGGGCGGATCTGAAATAATCATAGTCAATATTTCTGTTCCTTGTTTGTAGTGGAATTGGTTACATGAACATCCTGATGAAGCTGAGTCTTTACTTCAGACGAGATCAAGTCTGCAGAGAATAAAAGGTCCAATTTGCTATCCGGGGTGAATGTAGAAGACATTTGGTCAAAGAAGAAGATATTAAAGGGAGATGAAGAAGAAAAAAAGTGAAGAAAGTCGTAGATGATGGTGGTCGTGGAATAAGATGATACTTGGTACTATTACATTTTACTTCTGCTTGCCTTTCCCTCCAGTCATTCCTGCGCTTTCAACGTATCTAGAACCAACTTTAGTCCTTCCTCCGCCATCGCTACCATATTCTCTTCCCGAGTTTTAGGCTGCGGGATTCTAACTTCCTTGCTCACAATCTTGGATTCCCCTTCACCGACAACAGCAAATACGCAATATCCTGGTCCTTCGATATCTGCACGATAAACATCCGGGCGCGTAGGACCGCATACGCCGGATTCGGAGAGAGTCCATGTCGAAGAGAGGGTTTTGCGGAGATGAGAAGCTAGGCCAATGACTACTTGTTCATCTGGGCCTCTACGTAGCAGATGAGCAAGAAAATAAAAGATAAATAACAAACGAAACGCACTTGTAATTATCCAAATTCTCCCTTGTCCAACCAAGAAAAGCTATCCTCGATTCCAACGAATACGCAGCCAAACTTCCTTTGAAGCATTTAGACGTTCCCGGTACACTCAGGATCGCAGCTCCCATAAGTCCTCCACATGCTGTTTCAGCGATGGAAAGTGTTTCCTGGCATCCAATAAATCCTTATCGATCAACACAGATCTCTAGCTGCCTACATACATTTCGGAGGATCAGCAGTGAAGCAATCTCACTTGCGAGTAGCTTTAGAGTTGGAGTGAGGAACGACATGGAAGCAGAGACCAGAGTATTGATATCACAAGCTAAGGAATAAGACTCCCACTACTCTCAGGCCCCCACTAATACCCCTTGGGTTTCGGGAATCGGGATATAGCCTAGGATTTCAAAGCACAAAGATTATATATCCCGATTTCGGACTATCGAGGGAACTGGATTACTGAGACTCGATCACAAGCTGCAGAACATGTTTCAATAGCATAGATTGGCATAGAGCATAGGTTAGTATTATTAACTAGGTACTACGAAGGTAAGGTAGGAGGGGAGCAAAGAACGTCACCGGGGGTTAGCCAGTATAAATATAGTAATCATCCATTGTAAGTATAGTCCCAAAGAAGATGTAGTAGAGAGTGAATGAGAGTACGTTTGTTGCTAGCTTAAAGCAACAAGGCAGCAACCACGCCGAAAATGCCTAGGACAGCTGTAGCTCCTAGTCTGGAAGTGATCCCTAGTCGCGTGGTTGTGGAGGAATTGGTTTTTGCGGTAGAAGTAGAGGTGGAGGTAGATGTGGCGGATACAGAGGTCTTAATCGCAGTCCCAGATGTAGAAGTAGCACCTGATGATGATCGTGATGATGAGGATGATGATGCTGACGAGGGAGTAGTCGATGCGGATGGTACAGGGTTAGTAGTCCCAATCTCCACAGCAAAAGAAGTTATCGCCTCCGTGATGCTCAAAGTTACACCGTCGAACACCTCGCCGCAGTCAGCGGAACCATCGGAGAAAGTGCAGTCGGCGCCGAGGGTGATGGATAGCGCATCGTTGGCGAAAGTTAGGGAGGCGTCGGTGGGTCCTTCTACGAGGGTTACTGGAGGAAGAGTGAGTATAGGACTGTATAGGAGAAGAGCAAAGACGTACACGTTCCAACGATGTCAGCATCGGAAGTAAAAGACTCCTCGATGAGGTAGGTCGTACGACCTTCCGAGTCGACGCCGGCAACTTCAAGGCTGACTGATTGTGTATCGAGGCCTGGGATGTACATCGTTGTGGTTGCTGCCTGCGCAACTAGAACAATATCACAGGTCAGCTACGCAACGCACATAGTAATAGCAGTGAAGAACGACATACATTGCGCTACAACCATAGGCCCCGCAACAGTCAGTAAGGAACGACAAGACCGTCGCATTTTTGAGTAAAGACTGGAACACAGATGGGACTGCTAGGGATTGGCTTCACAGAGTTGGTCTTTTTGTACCGAATCGAAAGACCCTATCATTGTCGATCGTCCTCTAAAAAAAGCCTTGAACAATTAAGCATGACGGACAGGAGGATAGTGGGCAATAGATGTACCGAGCCGCGAGCAAGGATCGTCGCTTGAAGATAGTTCCTTGAAAGGTTTTCGCGCCAAGGTTCGCTTGTTAGGAGTGACAATAATAATTGCTTGTCCATTAGAACGTTTGTACAAGCATGCATGTGGTTAGAAAGACAGGAGTAAAAGGCCGACATCGAACCATAAGACACTACTAATCAGAAAAGAGCCATAACTTTGGAAAGGCAGCAGACACAGAGTAGTCTGAATGGAGTTGAAAATACATCCAAGGACGCTGAACGCGTATCATAGAAGGGCATTTTGAACTTCGAATTCGCCACTTCCGATTGCATCTCGAAGGTCTACCTTCCGAATCCCAGCGCTGGCTGTATATGAGTTGGGAGTTGTTTTGTTGAGAAGGAGACGCGAGGATAGGGCTCGGAATTTGTCACGGTCGTCTTGGAGCTTGGGTGCTTGGCTACTTTCTTTTACAATTCTTTGCGTCGTCTTCGCACAGGAGATGCACCGGGTGTTCCTCAATATCTCGTATCGATGTTATATGGTTTCCTTTCCGCAGCCTCCCGGCCAGTAGTGTATCTTTTATCGGAGTTATCGCATTGCTTCGCTCTGGACCCTAGAGTCGGTCGAGGGAGCATACTCAGACCATGAGAGTCAGACGAAGAAATATGAGGTCGGAGTTTGAATAAGCGGCAGCAGTGAGCCTGCCTTTTTTTCGCACTCTTTCGCACCACAAAGTCTTCTTCGACAATGAGAACCAAGATCCCTGAGCTCAGCTGGGCTCCGACTGCGTGGCTCCAAAGCGTACAATAAAGGATGCAGAGGAAGATCAACGCTCGCAATCTCCTCTGATCTGCTTATCCAAGAACGTGCAGAAGATCAAACTACGAATACCCGAGCAATTTATGTAGAGGAAAATTGTCTGTGCTTTACAGGACCTCATCGTGTGTTTGACTCCTTGAGTATAGCGGCGAAACACAGAATATTAGGTATGAGTGTTAGCACAGGTGGATGGCCGCTTGGACGGAGGTAAGTATGCTCTTATCGAAAATCCCCATCACCATTTTATTCCAGATTTGGAATGAGACTTGTCATTGTCTTGCTGCTTCCGGTGTTCATATCATGATGGAACCATCCAAGGCAAAAATCAAGTTATGAGAGTAACTACTAGGATGCGCTTTTAGCCACTGGAGAAAAAAATACTATTGGACAAAACATACTATTACAGATACAATCGGAGGATCATAGATTCAATCAAGCAAGAACACCTTTGCGCCGGAACCAGTGATCCAAAGCCTCTGCCTGAATCCTCCATACGTCTTTACTCAGCTCTGCTAGTCGTTCAGTATATCCCGTACGCAGTTGATCATACGAGGCTATAAAATTCAGATCCTTCTCCCCATCTGCCAAGAGGAAACGGCCTTGTCCATTTGGTCCACCAAATGTAATCTCGTACCACAGGCGTCGAAATTGGTAGAGGTATTCTTCCTTCTTCTCCCAATTATCACTGATCCCGACGCCTTTCGCTATAGCATAGAACGTGCCCCGGTTTCCATGCATTGTAAGAGGCTTGACAAGCTCAAGGCTTGTGGAGATCTGATCAAGCATATACAACATCGCAGCTGTGCTGTAGCTTTCCGGATGCCTTAATTTTATGATGATTGTGCCACCGGACATCACACTCTGCAGGCCAATGATAATCTGCGAGACGAGAAGCCGGTCGGTATCCCACCTATGAACGGGTGCCTCGTGTTTGGGAGTGACATAGGTGTCAAAAAGAAAGTGTCCATCGAGAACAATGAGATCGAACGTAGAGCTCAGGATGGGAGGCGGAAGGGCGAAAAGACGGATGTTGCGGAGATATAGATCAATCCCTTCGTTGAAGAGGTTATAGAACCCCAAGTCGCCAAAGTGAGCTTTGAATCGTGAGCGTAGATTTCTCTCGAGGAGATATTTGTGGCCGCTCTGATTGTCAGGCAGGGAGATACCTGTACCACTAGCATCAACATTGCAAGAGAGGATATAAGAAGTGAAGCCGCCAGGGCAGAATCTTAGAAGAGTTTAGACATCGATGGGAGGAATATGGATGATATCACATACCCAAGGTCGAGGAATGTAAATGGTCCGGAGGTAGGAACGATATCAGCATGGATATCGAATTCCTGAAAGATACGCTTCATCTTTCTGAACCACGCCCTTTCAGCCTGAAGATCACCGGAGGCGGCGTTTTGTCGCTGTGTCTTAAAGATCGTATCGAGGCTATCGTTTTGCCATCCCTTTTGGATATCAACTTTGAGCACTTGAGATGACAATAAGATAAATCACCTTACGACTTTACGAATATCCAGCAGGCTTTTGAGGTATTCACCTCCAGATTGGGCAATCAAAGCATCTATGAGAGTTCTTTCGGGAATGTCGAGGTTGGGAGAGACAGGTTCTTCCATAGGAAACTAAGGAGAGAGGAGAGGGACGGGCGTTTGGGGAAACAGCTTTCATATCTGAACTTGTGGGTCCCAAACACGTGTGGAAAGGTGCAGAAGACTACAGCAATTCCAATTCAGATCCACATAGAAGGCAGTCGCTCAGAGGCGCTCGAGAACACATGTTCCAGCTAGTACAAGAAGTGAGCACCGATTCGGAAACGTGCCATTTCAACCCAACAGCGTTTACCGAAACACTACGTAGAGTTGAGTGACAATGTGGCGCGGTTTTGTACGGGTGAGTCTGACACAAGAGAAATCTCTGAGTCTGTTGAAATGAATCGAAAGGACAAGCTATCGGTGAAATAACACTAAGACGAGTCCTAATCAGTGACTAGTACCATGAATTGGCCTGTCTTTGCGCCGCATATATTCTGCGCCCAAGCGATTCTAATGAGAAAATCTTCTACGACATATCTCGCGTGGAAATGTTGAAGGTCTTCCGCCTCTCCCAAACGATTTTAACGAGTCGTAATACGTTCATCTTCTCTACGAATCATACCCGAATTTTTTAGGACAAGGCTGGAACAGTATCAAACCCAACTGTCCCAAATCTATAGCTTTTGTGCAAAAGGATAATCTGTGTATCCTTCAGGTGCAGACGAGTTGGGAAGATAAAACGTATTCCGGTCTGGTTCGTTAAGCGGGAGATCATGCTCCAAGCGGTAAGGTAGATCTGGCTATACTCACGGAGTCCGTCATCTCATCGAATAAATAAAAAATGCAAACACTTACGTTCGCAATGAACGGTCTCCCGAAAGCAATCAAGTCACCCGTCTTGTTTGCCTTCCCTATTGCCACCTCCCGAGTGTGGCCTCCAGCACTCATAAACCACCTAGCGTTGCCCTCCTGTGTCCAAATCTCCCGAAGAAAGTCGTTTTTCCCCTCAGTTGGTGAATAGCGCTGCAAGCCTGCATTGCCAAAGCTACCAGATGCGTATGGCTCGATGACATGAATATAGGAAAGGGTAGGGTGAGCGTTCTTTATTTCTTGCACCAAGTGTCTAAACGTTGGTTTCGGATCTTCCATTCCCATTCCTGATATTCCCAAATTTAGGTCAACCTTTCCGTACTCTAAAAACCAATTATATCTCACTAACCGTTGTATGTATTCCATGGACTAATTCGAATCGCTGTCTTGCTGGGACCAATAGCTTTCGCAACCGCAGCCACGACCTCTAACGCAAACCTCGTACGATTCTCTATGCTTCCGCCATAGTCATCCGTTCGCGTATTACTCACGTCTTGCAAGAACTGGTCGACCAAGTACCTAACATTCAACGAACCATCAGCGTATATTTGAGATTAGAGAAGACTACCAATCACCCGTTTGCGCCGTGGATTTCAACTCCGTCAAAGCCAGCGCGTTCGACGGCCAACTTGGCAGCAGTCGCATACCAGCCAATGTATTCCTGGATCTCATGAATCGTGAGCGGACGAGGTTTGGAAGGATCAGAGGGGGACATTGGAATGTCAGATGCAGAGACGTGATCGTGGGGGAAACCTGGTTCATAACCAGTAGAACTTTCACCAGGAGCAGCAGGACGTCCGGGGACAGCGGTTCGTCCTAGCGCCCAGATCTGAAGAAAGATGAAAGAACCCTTTGCATGAACACCGTCGGTGACCTTAAAAGAGTATAGGTTAGACTACATCTAAAGCCATTGTACGCTTTCACTGACCTCCTTCCACCTGGCGACCTGTTCATCATTCCAGATTCCCGGAATATGCGCAAATCCTCCAGCTTCGTACTTAATTAGCGTGGCTTCGCTGATGAGGAGTGTTCCGGGGATACTTGCTCGTTGCGCGTAGTGTTCGGCAACGATATGGTGCGGGATGTGCGCTGCTGTAGCTCGAAAACGCGTAAGTGGCGCCATCACCACCCGGTTCCTGAGGAACATGTTGCCGACTTGGGCAGGTTGGAAGAGAGCTGAGGAGGAGAGGTTGGTAACGGGAGTTGCGACCATTTTTGGTTTGGCTCTTCAAAAGGTTGGCAGATAGACTTCAGCAATAAGGATTCGACCTTTTATGGAGTTTCAGAGTGTTGGTCAGCTTCATGTCAGATGTCGACATAATTAACCGCGGTCTTCGACTCGATGTAGGAGCGCAACAAATCAGACCATCGATAGTCTGAGTAATAGCCACAATCGGGATATTACTAAGGTTATTTCCCGAAATCCAAGGCCAATCTGTAAGTAGGGTGCATGCGCGCTAGTATAAAACTAGGACATGGGTATCTTACCACTGCTGTTGACATTAGCGATGTCCCAAAAAGCATTATTCCTTACTGCAGCGCATGGAGACTACAAACTCTCCGAGCGTCCTATTCCGACACCTGCCCCCGACCAGATTCTTGTTCAAGTCAAGTCCCTCTCCCTCAACCCGGTTGAATGGAAGATTGTGGACTTCAACTACTTTGTGAAAGAGTATCCCGCTGTACTAGGATCAGATGCTTCTGGCGACATTGTTGAGGTTGGTGAAGCTGTACAAGGTTTTTCCAAAAACGACAGAGTGTAAATTTAGAATTGGTTATTCGTCGTAGTAAAGATATACTTACTCGGTATAGATTCTTCCAGTGCTCGGGATTTGATGGAAACGATTATGGCGGATTCCAGGAATACGTTCTAGTACCCGCCGAAATTGCATCCAAAATACCATCGAACCTGTCCTACAACGAAGCGGCCAGTATCCCACTTGTTCTTACCAGCGCGGCTATCGGCCTGTTCGCTCCAGTCCCAAATGGTGCTGGCCTCAATCCGACCTATGACTTGAATGTTAAATACACCGGTCAGTCTGCCTTTGTCACCGGCGGTGGAACTTCCGTTGGCAATTTCGGTGAGAGCCAGAGAAAGTATGAGTGCAGTCTATTCATACTGACTTCCTGTATCAAAGCCATTCAGCTTCTCAAATTTCTCGATTTTGAAAAGATCATTACCAACTGCTCTGCGGACCATTTCGACTATCTCAAGTCTCTCGGGGCAACGGATTTCATCGACCGCAATGAGGTTGGGGACAGCGACCTTCCAAGGGTTGTTGGAGAGATTCTTGGTGGAAGTGGAAGAAAAGTAGATGTTGCATTTGATGCCGTTGGAGAGACAACATCTCAAGCAGCTGCTTTGGCATGCCTCAAAGATGGAGTACACCTTCCAAGTGTCTGGATTTTAGAACATACACCCGAAGGAAGATCAGCCGCTCATATCTGGGGGTCGACTTGGCCCGACTTCAATAGAGAATTTGGAAGGGTCCATTGGGCTAAGATAGGTGGGATGTTCGAAGCTGGTTTTTTGAAGGTACGTCGCATGATTCTTTGGGCATCCAGCTTGAGCGTTATTCATTTTTTGTAGCCATGTAGGCTGTATGAATTGTCAGGAGGGATGGAGGCGATTCCCAAAGGACTACAGGATTTAAAGAATAACAAGTTTAGAGGACGAAAGGTGGTTGTTCCTCTTTGAATGCTGGTACAATTTTGAATCCTTTGTACATCCTATATAATAGCAATAAGTATTTCCGGTGAATGCGTGAATACTGCGCGCATAGCAAGTCCCAGAAAAAACTCGACCGTATTTTGATCCAATCGTATTTTGATCCAATCACGCTTCTAGCAAAGCAAACTCATCATCGTTATTATAATTATCTACCTGCACTGTCCCGTCCGGTTCCACAATCTTCAGAGGTCCTGCACCAAACCAGACATCTTCTCCTGTGGTTCCGCTTCCAACTGATAGGCTAAAGCAGCATGCCCATCGGGGCATCGTCCAGTTCATATTCCTCGTCTTCAAAAGAATGCGTCGACATGGTGAGATTGGGGCAGGCGTAGCATTATACATACTGCGAATCCGCACGTGCTGACTGACAATGCAGCTATTATCGTTCCTTGCAGCTTGTGTCGTTACCGCCCGTATATGTGCTGCCGCAGGGCCTGTGCTTTCCGAGCAACACCTTATTTCATGGTGCCAAGATCAAAAGAGGTTCAATGACAAAGTTCTCGCAGATTTAGGACCGTTCGACTACGCATATCAATTTATGAGGGAGTACAGCTATAGTCCAGAGTTATTCGTCCTCTACGATTGCGACGATCAACCCTCAATCCTATTCATCTGTACAGTCGTATTCACCCCTGTTGATGTAAAGCCGCCAGATTTATCGCCGACTCCTGTCATTTTCAAGATAATGAGGGATTGGGTTGAAACTAAGAACGTCCCTCTCAAGAACCTTCCCTAATGAGATGCCTAATGATGAACCATGTGTGCGTATGTCGTTTACGCATTCTTGCTCCCTCTCAAAGTTACATTTTCTAGTCCCACTTCGGCTACGGAAGGCTTTCGAAGAAGCGAAGGAAAAGCATGATAAGAAAAGCGAGAATGAAAAGGCTGAGAAATAAATATTAAGGAGGCAGCCTCTCACTCTGAATCCAAGGGGTAGAGGCAAGTTCTCCATCATGTTTGAATCTCTCCTTGCAATCACCTTGGCTAACTGAAAATCACGTTAGATTCCATACAGACGTTTTTAAATTATCGATCTCAACCTGTAACAAAAATTTGTACATCACGAAATTTTACAGTCCTGCCATTATACTGTAACTGTAACTAAGCAAACCATTACTAGTCGGCTTCGCCAGGCGTCCCTCGAGGAATATATTCTGTTGCATGTGAACTCGTCGCAATGTCAGTGTCTGCTCTGGCTGCGAATCATGAACAGCATCAGTGACACCACTGGTGCTCTGTTTTCGGTCGTAGTTCTTCTCGACAGTAGGGCTGGCTGTAGCCACAGAGATTTCCGTTGCTCCCTCGGTTGCGTTTGGGAACTTAATTTCTGAACCGAAGAGCTAGCAAGGCTTGGTTGCAGGAGCACCTTGAGAGATTATTATGGAAAGATGACTCATCTGGGATATGTCTTTGCCCGCTTGTTTCAGCTCTTCGAGGTTGAGAGCTCCTGCTGGAAGCTGGTCTGGAGACCCGAAACACAAGGAGCCGAGAAGATTTTGGGCTGTAGAAGCAGTTAGTTAACTGAATTTCGATTCGAACACAGCTTGTACCTGGTCAAGAAAAATCAGGACTCTTTTAATCAGTGAAGAGTACGCTTGGCCTCGAGGGGCAACGTAATGCAGAAAGGTTTATGCTCTGGTGTGAAGGCACTCCGTCGACTTCGTTCACAGTTGAATACAGCCTGGCTATATCTCATCCTTAGCGCCACTAGCGTGGCAATCCCCGACAGGCCCAATCACCAGTGTAGTTACAGATAAGCAGGCCAAAAGCAGGCCATACACACTGTGAATTGATAGTTCGAAAGACAAAAGCTCCTTTAGACTTAGAGCCCACCATGCCAGGCTCCAGCATCAAGTTGAATTGGCGGAAGCTGGACGGGACTTGGCAGTCGAGTAAAATTCATGGCTATAGTACACCGACCACGATGACCGTTCAGAAAAGAAGTGTAGCAGTGTAGCCGATATGTACCGGAACAGGTTATGAATGAAAAGCGATGTCCAGTAATGTTGAAAGAGGAAAAGTGCTGCCGTCAAGGTCACACTTGTCCTCGTCTACGTTCATATTTCCTGTTACAGCCTTTTCATATCACATTACATCCCCAGATCTGGACTTTTAGTATACAGGGCCATACCCAGGTTTCCCTACACGACTTGTTTGTTCAGACGCAATGGCCATCTTCTACCTATCCCTCTGTTTTTTTTTTTTTTTTGGAGGGGCGCTGTTGTGGAACCAGACGCCGATAGGTCGTCACTCTGGCCTCGCGCTAGTTTGTACAAGGTACATTGTCCTTGTGCTGGTTAGTTAAGGCATAGGTCGCATAATCATTGTCATATTGTCGTGTTTGTTCCTCCGTAACCCCCTCCCTCCCTGTCCCTACAAATATAGCTTCCTCAACTCGATGTTACCTATGATGTGCGCTTCTACGGGATCGCCAAACGTCTGGAGAATGGACATGCAAGCTGGCACAGTGAACAAGTTCTACTATGAACTATCCGCTTAGGAGTGGGAACAAGATGGCCTTCTCACTTTAGGGCCTTTCCCGACTGCAATGGGTCAAATCAAAACCCTTTCGTAGTACATATAGTATGGGTAAATACTATATGACAGTATTATAGTATAGGGCTTAGAACCGCAACTTTAGACGATTACACTAACTCAATAATTCACCATCCATTGCAAGTCTGTAAGTGACGCTCCACTGCGCGGCTCCAGTAACAGGCACCAGATGAGGAAAACGTGGCAAACCATGGCGCCTTCATTTTTAACCGATCGCTGCACACAGGTCAGAGTCGGGGAACGCGCGACTCATCGCGTCGCTTTTCCCCGTTCTTCCATGGGCAACGCTTCATCGCTGGAACCAGATTAACACGCTCAGTATGAGCTGATATGAGCTGGTCATTATAAGACTGCAAGACGCATTAAGACAGTAGATCTTGTTTGTATGTATATCTGATCCATCTACCAGCAACGAAAGCTTAACAACATTTACAGGTGGTTTACAGGAACTGCCCAACTGGAAGACATGAGCTGCATCTTGCTGAAGCCGTGCCAAACAATTCTTATCTCTTTCGAGCATAGAGTATTGCTTTGTTCCACTGACGAAAGATTGCTGATTTCCTATACGCCGGTGAAGAGGCGCATCGAATACTAGATGTACACGACAATTCGTGAAAGCACAAAAAAAAAACAAAGCAGAATTCTGCAGAAAAACTCGACTTTCAAATCCCTATTCAGCTACCGTATTTTGGTCCAACCACGCTTCTAGCAAAGCAAATTCTTCATCGTCATCTACTTGCATCCCGTCCGGTTCCACAATCTTCAGAGGTCCCTGCACCAAACCAGACATCTTCTCCTGTGGTTCCGCTTCCGACAGATACGCTAAAGCAGCATGCTTGCTTTCCGGAGTATAAGCCATCGGGGCATCGTCCAGTTCATATTCCTCGTCTTCGAAAGAATGCGTCGACATGGTGAGATCGGGCGTAGCATCATAATACTGCGAATCCAAGGCAAAGTCGTCGTTGTCATCAGCGGGGATAGGTCCATCAACAAATTCAACCTCGTCATCAGAGTCCACGTTAGCTTGCGGGAATACGTCCTTGTCGTCCTTGTCAGCTAGGAATAAAGGCACCTCCCGACGAATCATTGCCGAGGCGGAAGTGGTCTTCTAGAGAAAACGTCAATGATGAGCCAAAAACTCAGGTATAACACCCGTACTCTGCTATTTGTCCTCAATGACCCCAGTTCCTCCTTATCATGCTTAGCCCTCTTCTTTACAGGACCTTCACTTTGACCAATGCCCTTCGGAATAGAAGCACCAAACAACAAATCATCAGAGGGAAGATCGCAGATCAGGGCGTCCACTTCAGAGTTCGAATAATTGTCATCGGAAGGTTGAGTTCGCTTTTTCGTAGAGCTGAAGATTTCGCTAGCTGCAGGAAGCTCGTCGTCGTCATCTAGAAACGCAGGCACGTCGCGGTGACCAGTGTCGGCAGAGGCTATAGTCGAAAATTCGATGTCAAAATTGGGCGGAGGTCCTTTCTTGCGTTTCGAGACTACATTCGGGCTGGGCTGCAACTTGATACGATGGCCTTTCGGCATGTTCAGGTTTTTCTGGACGTTGGTACTCTGGTGCAGATTTTCGAGGTCGTCGAGGGTCTTGACGTGTGACTTCTTCGGTTTGGTTTTCGGGGAACGTTTTGTCGCAGAAAAGTTTAATGAGCTCTGTTTTTGAATTTCGTTACGGTTGGATTTAGCGGCAGCGCTAGCTTTAGTTTTAGGAGGATCTGAGAGTCCTTCACGGCAACTGGAAGAACATGAGATAAGACAAAATGTTAATCAGCAAGAAAATACCAGAGATGTCGACAAGTTTGCTTGTCTTTTGCAGGAATGGTTACATCTGAAAATACTCAGTGGCCAGCCTGGAATAATTATTTTGTGCCATGACATACTCGTATTTTCCAGTGGGAAGTCTCTTTGGAGCTGGAGGAGAATCCGGTTCACGAGGAGGTGGTGGCGCGGGTTTGTTGACGTCTAACGTGTATGAGCGAGGTAATCGACTCTGAGATTTGAGCCTTACTTGATTTTCTTAGATCCTTGAATCTCACCGGCTCGAGATCTTCAATTTCATTGCCATATTTATCCATCGGTATATCGGCCAAATCAGCAGGGTCCATTTCTTCCAAGTCTTGAAGTTCCATTTCCTGTTCAAAAGGTATAAATCAAACAAACGACATGGATGTCTACAGTTCTTACCAGTGCTGTCATGGGCTTGGTATTCGGCATTGGATACTCTGAAGGAGGAACCTTTGGCCTATGGGTTTCTGTCACCGTGACACCGGCGTAGGATTCCTGTAACTCAATGTTAGCAACTCGCCGAATAGAAGAAAATTAAATAAACCTACCGAGGAAATAAATACAATTAAGGACTGACTCGGTTTATCCAACGTCGCGCAGACCTCAAAGGTCTTCAATTCCCTGAGCGCCTTGGTCCTAAACACATTTACAGAATTAGTATCACGCATTGAAGCTAAACCCAACTTACGATATGCGACGAAAGTCAACAAAAACATTGTCCGACGTGAGGGTCAAAACGGACGTCATGTGAGTGAATCGACTCTTTTGCTTTTTCGCTTTAGTCGGTCCAGTTTCTTCTGCTAAACCACACTCGATGGAAAGCTCCACATCGACTGGAGTTCGACCTCCATCGGAATGAACTTTGAAGTTCAGTAATTTTCAATGTATATGACGGGAATTCTCGGGCAGCCGCGAGCATCTCCAAACCGAACGGAGGTTTACGATTGAGGAGCTGGTAGAAACGTCGTCAGCCAGTGATGCTTTGTAAGTGCGCGCAGACAAGAATCATATTTACCATTTCCAGTCGCAAACTGTCTTGTTTCCGCAGAGTTGGCACAGAAGTGATTCCATGTTCAGCTAGAACCTAAAGAGATGTGAATACACCAGTCAAGGCTTGGATGAATAACCGAAGACTAGCCTTCAATCTAAAGTAGTCATGAGTATGAAGGAGCTCAAGAGCTGAAGAACGAACATACGATTTCTCCCCAATCGATTCTATTTGTCGTAACACAACCGGTCTGTCCTCCCAAGCCTTGGCAGTGAAACAACGTACTCTGGAGTACAAGATGAGCCCTTGAGTCGAAGCAAGAATAACTACTGAGTGACTCACAATTCCAAGCCATGTTTGAGCGGAGCGCCAAACCTTTTGGCTATGGAAACTTCCACAACAGCTATGAAACAATGAGTGCTTCCGAGAGTAGCAAAGAGCAGACATGCATCCATACCTCTAGCAATCCTAGGCAGATGCCGAAACACAGAGTATGCCTCAAGATGGGGCTGGCTGTCACCAGACTTGTATTCAGGTTGACTGAGCGAAATCCCTCCGAGTACCGCCTATCTCGACCGTCAAAGATTTTCAAACCAAACTAAACCGAAAGAGACATACATACCTGAATTATGAGGAGAATCTTGTCGGACGTTCTTTCAACCTTCTTAACCTCATACCGGATATCATTATGTCGACGTAGTTGATTGTAAATCTGAAACGAGCAAGGATACGGAATCAGCATATCTTCGAGCTTGAGCCATGCATCCGGATGCGTACTGATTTCTCTGAAGCCCGTAATCTCGAATCCGAGAACCTAAACATGAGCATTAGTAACGATATCCTGCGAGTGAGAGGAAAATTCTTACTCTTCCGCGCTGGCAATGACATCAAGCTGAAATCCGGTAAATAAGAACCGTGAAACCACTCGTTAAAACGCTCACTATTTCGCGCATGGTAGCTCGCTCCGGGATCGTCAGAATCAAAGCCATCTAAATCGTCAATGTATGAGTTCACAACCAGAACGCAAAGACAGCTGAGCCAAAATTGACCGTTTTCTGACGGATGTAGAACTGTAAAAACAAAAGATGAGCACCAAGCAAAGACGAAGTACCGGTACTCGAAACACCGAACCTTGCTCATAATATCCCCATACTCCGTCGACGCAATCGCATCATTCCCCTCCTCCATCGTAATAAGCTCCGACTTTCTCAAATTCCTAATACTCTGCATAACAATATCGTCAACCCTATCTTCCCAAGTCTGCCCATCGTCCTTGCCCAACGAATAGTGTCGAGGATTCTTCTGAATTCGCTGGAAGAGAAACGAACTCTTGAGCCACTCTTTGGCGGAATTGACGTTGGAGATTGTCCCGAGGCCGATCTCGGAGTTGATATGTTCGGAGAGGTTGGTGTGGAGAGAGCTTTCGACGACGGTTTTACCTTGGACTAGAGCGCGGTATTTATTTTCGAGTTCGGATTCGCACATGATAATAGCCATTCCGTCCTTGTCTGAGTCAATGTGTTAGTTTTGGAAATGTATGACACGGGGACGCTTACCGAATTGAGGTCGTCCCTACGAAATTGTGACATTAGAACATCATGGTCAGTTTTAGATGTGAATTACATACCGCACGACCCAGCATCTGCATAACATCGAGATCGGAATACTCGACAGACGAGTTGTTCTGAAACGTGTGCACGCCCTTCATGACAACAGTATGCGCAGCTATGAAAGGTGGTCAGTCAGACTAAGTAAGCAGGGGAGCTGGCTGGGCAGCATACGCAAGTTCACTCCGACAGCCAAGAGTCTGAAAAGAATCAGTTCAATAGTGCATAATAGCAGCTGTACGACGACTCACGGTAGTTGCAATCACGATACGAAGAATCTTGTTGAGAAAAAGCTCTTCCACCGTACGCCTATCGTCCGTGGTTAATCCCGCGTGATGCACGCCGATACCCAACGAGACGAGTTCTGTTATGAACAAGGATATGAGATATGTAGAGACATGACAGTGGTGATGAGTATGCATACCAATCAACCGCTTGTCATTGAAGATACGATCCACTCTATAGCAGACAATAATAAGAACATACATCGCAACGCCAAACGAAAAGTAATAAGCTCACCGTCCAGGACGCGTCCACGGTAACGACTGCCTCTTGGCCGCCGCATCATTGAAATCTTTCGCCAACTGTTCTGCTGTATGGAATACACCTATCATTGCATAGTACAGTGTCACTATCAGCCCCGATGTAAACCAAAGGAAAAAACCAAACCTTACCTTTCCTCGTTGACACAAAAACCAAAATCGGTTTACCCTTGGAATAGTCTTGCAAGACCTTGAACAACTTGTAATCAAGGTTCTTGGAGAACAAGAAATCGTTCTGGCTTTTGGCCCGAGGGAATGATACGACATGGCGAACCAATTTACATGGTCGGAATTCTTCGCCGAACTATACGCAGATAGACGATATGGTTAGCTTTAATTTTAACAGGGCGACAAAACAACATGCACTACGCACCTCATAAACTCGAGCTGATCCACTCGAAGCATCCCTGCCAATCCAATTGGCGATATCTTGAATGTTGGGAACTGTCGCAGAAACAAAGACGAATCGAACTGCGGAGCCACGTAGTCTCATTCGAGATACGACCACTTCGAGTGTGCTACCTCGGGTTTCGTTGAGGATGTGGACCTAATAACGAAACTTGGTAATTTGTCGGCCAATACAAAGTGGGGGGTGTATATTTTACCTCATCGACTAAGAATAGTTGAATCTGGGATAGCGTCTTGTCGTGATCATCCCTGAATAATAGATGTGTCATAAAGAAGGAATATCATTGTGAAAACGTCGAGATTCACCAGTTCCGGGTTAGACTGTCCCATTTCTCTCCCTACGAAAAGTATCAGTATCCGCTCTTAGTACGCACAAAACAAATCCAATCACCGTCGTAATGCTAGAATCATTCCCATGAGAACAAGAACTGACGCACGGGAAGGAGAAAAGGACTTGCATTATCGTAGCGCTCTTCGCATCCCCCCAAGCACCCTTTCCATACCCCACGTGAACAGTGTCCCCGGTGAGTTCACAACCTAATGGTAAAATTAAGCAAAGTAATCCATAGATGAACGCCGTCACCGCACATTTGATCCCCAACGGATCGAACTTGCTTGCCCAATCACGATATCTTTCCGAACACAATGCCTGCCAAGAGAAAGTGAGATATAGAACGAGAAAGCGACAGCACTGGGCTGAATCATCGTAGTACGCACTTTTGTTGGAGCCACATACACACATTTTACAGACTGGCCGGTTTGTTGTGCTTCCGAAAGCATCTTGATGATGGCCAACTCGAATAGAACGGTCTTTCCGCTTCCCGTCGGTGCTGAAGCGCAGATGAAGCATGGAAAGACAAAGAGATTATTTAAATCCTACCGCTGATGACCTGAAGAGAGGTTAGACGGATGTGATTATCGAGCAACAACTCTTACCATGTTTTCTTTCGAATAAAGGACCTAAAGCACCATCAGTCTCGATAATCCAGTGAAAAACACTCTATCGAACTTACACTATCGAAGCAAGAAGACTGTACGGCGTTGAAGACGCCAAACTTGAAGAGCCCTCTATACATATCCGCTTCGCAGTAACGCTTTAGATAATGCCTGTGATTCGGAGAGAAATTTACTCACGGAGGTCTGAAACAGGCCTCAACGCTAGCTTTTGTGAGTCTTGCGGCTGGTAGCCTTGATACTGAACGGCCTGTTCTGGATTACGATATGGAGTGGATCGTTGAGATTGGGAAGCTTGAGCTTGAGCTCTGTACTGAGATTGAGAATGCGTTAGAGTTGGAGCTTGAGCATGGGATGGCCCTGGAGTCGGAGCTTGAGCTTGAGTGTCTCTGTACTGAGTATAGTTGGATTGCGAAGCTCCAAATTGGGGTTGGAATGGAGTTCGAGATAAAGCTATATACGAGCGTAAGAGTGTTTTCAGAATGAATAAATCCGAGATCACCTTGACGAGCCATAGGAAATTGGGTTCGAAAGTCTCTGTTGTTGTAAAGAGGCATTGGCTGATAGCCTCTAGGATCGTCACCGTACGATTGATACTGAGCGACATATCGAGGAGGAGCAGCGTTGATTCGTTCTTGTGGAGAAGGAGAAGAGTTCACTGAGAATACAATTAACGAAAAAGCACTCGAAAGTTCAGTGCATATACTCACCAATATCGTCTCCTTCGTCGGATATTCCATCGTAAGAGTAGCCTGGATCTTCATACATCTCTCCTGAATACTGATCGTCGTACTGATCTTCGTAGTATGGCTCAAGACCGTAATCCATGCTGGTGGTACGAAGCGAAGAGTGGCTACGACCGTTTCGGCACGCGACAATGTGTCACTTGGGCACGTGAGCCTAACTGAACGCTCATTCACGCTTCCAGTCAACAGTCCCGTAATTAATGGCCACAGTCCCAGAAACCGGAGAAGAAGCTGCTGCAAAGCGCCTGGCTGAGCAGAAGAAGCTCGAAGAGATACTCGACAAGTATACTGAGCCACTCCCATTTCCATTCCAACCACTAATCTTTATTTATTTACAGGATAAACTACTCTGATCGCTACACCGACGATTCCTTTGAATACCGACACGTTATCTTGCCAAAACAGCTACTGAAATACATTCCCGAGAATTATTGGGATCAGAGGACTGGCGCACTGAGGATTTTGGCTGATAAAGAGTGGAGATCGCTTGGTATCCAGCAGAGTTTGGGTTGGGAGCATTATGAGGTTCATGGTGAGATTTTGCCTTGGGGGTTCATGGGGCTGCTTTTATTCTGATACTGGCTTTATTTCAGTCCCCGAGCCACACGTCCTTCTTTTCCGACGTCCAAAGGACTATGTTGCGCCCACACAGCCTACTATGCGTGCCAAAGAAGCCAGAAGAAAATAGCTCGTTTCTATAATACTCATCGCTTTGCACCTCGCTTTCGTATTCACCTTTGGTCGCACATATGTATTTTTGAACCATCGTCTTTCAATATTTATTGTATCAATCAATTATCATTGGCAAGCAGTCGAAAGCATTATACATAGTATACATTCAAAACTTGGATACAGGTAAATCTCCCCACTGAACCATCGCGCCCAGATTCTCCGATAGCTGCAGCCCAGCTCTAAACTCCTTCATATCCCCAATATACGTCGCATCCGATCGTCTAGGATCTGGTCCTTCTCCAGCCACCGGGTGCGCTTGCACAAGTTTTGGTATACTCTGTAGCAATCCCTGAGCTCCCTCCTTGCCCGCCAAAACTTCCGCCCAGTACTTTTGGAATTCCTCTACAGTTGGCGTCTCGTCTGAAATCTTTTCTCTCCATGCACCGACATTGTCTACGCCAGAATCACGTAGTAGACCCTCGAAAGCCTCGGCTGTGGCAGCGCTGACTCGTTTAGGTCGAGCCTTCTGCGAAGACATTTGTACTGAGAGTTTCGATCTGGTCTTTGACGACGGGTGCACATGCGACATGAAGAGAGCATAGACCTCTTCTTTGGTGACATCCTTCAATACGTCCGCATCCACGATTTCTATGAACAAGCCATCAATGTCAACCCAAAGTCCACTACGACGACCAAGAACTCACTTTTATAGAAATCCAAATGCCCGTATTAATCTGATCCATGAACACCGAGGCCTCCTCCGCGAGATTCTTCTCTTCCTCTCTCCACTTCTTATCCAATCCACTCTTCTGCTCCTCAAACATCTCCAACGGCATCGCCTCTATCGTATTCTTCATCTCCTCCAAGAACGCCTCGACACGAGACTCCAAATACCCAGGCGTCTTCTCACTTTGCACGACTATCCTTATACCCCTCTCAGTCCCACCGGGAAGAGACCAGTACCCACAAGAGACAATGTATCCCAATTGCTCCTTCGTTCGAAGAACATTGAACGCAGGCTCAGTGAGAATCTGACTGAGAAGGGCACCAGTAACGCAAAGTCGGCGGTCGCTAATTGAGCCGATACGAACAAAGTAGGTAAGAGCAGAGTTGGCTTGGTTGGGATTGGGAACGGGGCCCGTCTTGATCAGGTTGCATCCTAGAAAATGATTAATCTGAGCGTTCGTTTACTATGAAACAAAAAAGAACATACCTTGAGGAAGAACCAACGCGCGATCGTTCAGTTCAGCATCAGGCACACTCGAACCACCTAATCCTGATTCAGCCATCTCCGCAATCTTGATAGCTTCCTTCAAAGAAACTCAGTATCGTCGCTAAACCGAAACGCCAAGACCTACATCTTTATAAACATTCCCAGACACAAGAATCCTCAACCTAGCATCCTCAAGCAAAGCTTTCGCGTGCTGACTGATTTCTTTCGTCGAGATTGCTACATGAAACCCCATATTGAGCGACATCCCAATGTTAATATCAGAATAAAAACTCACTGGGCAATTCCTTCAGATACTCATCTATCGTCCATTGCTCCTTCGTCATCAAATACCGCCCATAGTATTCAGAAAGCTGATACGACTGTCCGAGGAAGAAGTTTTGCCAGCTTTGTTTATTCTGCATAAGCCCATCGTTAGTTTGAATGTCTGACATTGTCTAGAGACCATACCTGCTCTATCATAACACGCATTCTATCTTCAAGCACCTCCAAGTTCCTAACCTTCTCCAGAACGTGCTGAACCAACACGGACATCTTGTCATTGTATCCTTGAAGAGTGACATATATCCCTTTCGTGTGCGAAATACAGCTGTACGAAAGCCCAGCGAGATCAGCGTCGTAGGAAAACTCGGAGAGCGAGTCTGTGACTAGGTCTGTGAACAATCTGGAGTTTTGTCAGTAAAGCAAAGGTTATGTGCAATTCGAGCGTACCGCGTCAACACGACCGATCTCGAAGATGAATTCGAAATAGGGCTACCAAGAGATTTCAGTTCATGTTCACAAAGTTGAAAGCGAGGGAAACGCACCTTCGGATGTCAATTACAACATGAGCTTTTGGTACCCAGAAACGATCGTCTTTCTTGTGCCACAGAGTCGATAGAGGTGTTTCCCTAATCAGATGAGGTCTCTTGACGGGCTAGGAAAACACCGAATTCAATAACCAGACACGACAAAAAAAAAAGGTCGACCAACGTACCTCGACATTTTCTCGTTTGTCTACGTCCAGGTTAGTGGGAATGAACTCGTTAGGACCTGGTAGGAACAGTTCAGTAAGGTCATTTGGAGCTGATGTCTAAACGGAACGATCAATTACAATATGAAAAGGAAGCATTCTAAACATTGCTGCTTACCTGTCGCAGAAATTCCTCGTCAAATCTCTCAACGCGATAAAGCGTCCCATACCAAGGTTCCGCCTCCCAAGTACCCTGCTTGCCAAGAACCGCCTCCAAATCTTCCCCCTTCGCCATAAGCGTAATCCTCCCATTTTCGAGTTTCATCTGCTCAAGGTATTCATACACCTTCTCTCTACCAGCAGTACTCGCGCCAGGGTACTCATCTCCCCATGGTGCGGTGACAGTTGCAGCGGAGAGCAAGAGCTCCGGACGGGTATGGTTTTGTCAGCCTCTCAGCAATACTGGTAGCATACTCATCTGGTTTTCGCTTTTCGAGGAAGCGGAAACGAATGTCGGAAATGATCGCGCATTTCACGTTGATGGTAGTCTTCGAAGTTACTAGAGCGCAAAAGTGAAAGATACTTGAAGGTAGCAAGAATGACAGCGCGATAGTTTTCTGGAACATAAATCAGTAAACGTACATACGGTGATGCAAAGCGGAGATGAACGTACTGAAACCATCCTTCGTCAGCTGTATCGAGATCCTAAAGATATCAAATCCTCTACCGAGAGGTTGAGGACCACTGCTCAATCCAGTAACCCAACCGCGGTTCTTAAGGTAAGAGTAAAGTGATCCAGGCCCCTCGTGTCCAATAAGATGACCGATAAAATTACCAGGCTTGTGTCGCCAATGGGGAGCTTGATATTCTATGGGCAGGGATACTTCTATCGAGTGAAAGGTCATGATCGTTTGCACAGATACCATCGTCTATAAAAGAGCTGTTAGATGGAGTTTAATAAAAGACGATGGTATCTTACGCCTATCTCGGCTGGGCCAAAGGGCTGATCGTATATCATGGGCAACGGCTCCGCTTGACGATTGGGAATGGGAGAGAAGAATTTCGATGCAATTTCCGCTAGTTCATCCAGTGATTCTAGACGATCGAATGAGCTGAGAAGCCATGAAAGAAGATAGATATGCGACATACCTTTTCCTAAGATTGCAAGATGCATTCTGCTGGCACAATATTCTTTGCTCCACCATTCGACTAACCTCCTTCGTGTTTCTCTTCCAATAGCTCCGCCATCTGCCTCTGCTTCGCTATTAATGGATGAAACCGAAGGGGCCGGAGAAGCCATTCTCGACGGAATCGGTGACGGGCTGACGTTGAGATTAGATGTTGCCGCGTTTCCATTTTCCAAAGGTAGTTTACCCTTGGCCTTCGAATCTTTGGCTGCCTGGCTCAAGGATTCTCTGTTCCCGCTTCCAAATTTATTCCAAACGTGTCCTGGCTTGCTGAGATGCTTGCTGAGTTGGAAGATTCTCCATAGATCGCTTTGGTGGTTTTTTTTGTGCTCGGAATCGACTGCATTCAGCTCACGAGAAGTACATGAAGGAGCGAAGAGTGGAGAGTGAAAGAATCCTGAAAAACGCGCTAGGGCTCCGGAAAGCTCGGATGTCGCAACACTAAAATAATAATTCGTGTTCGAGGTAGAGGTATACGCATTGGATCCACCATTGTTTTTGGCAAGAAACTAGATATTATGGTTGAGGGGAAGTTTACGATTGTATACATGTTACACACCTCCGAATACTCGTTCTCTTTGGGAAATTGTTCTGTGCCCTGCGATAATGATAAGTCATCAACTTCAAAAGCAATCTTTCAGCTTACCATGAACAATAAATGCTCACAAAAGTGAGCCAGCCCTGGCATATCATCCTGGTAGTTTGGATTAGCTCAAATTCTATGGGGATGACCTAAATCACTCACTGGATCCGATAAATGGCCTACTGCGACATCCAAACTGGCTGCAGCCTTGTCAGCTTTACCGTCATGAATCAAGACAGCCTCGAGGCCATTCTCGAGCTTAATTCTTCTGTATTCTCTGTCATCCTGCGGGGATTTATGCATGGGTTTGGTGAAGACGGAAAACGGAGGAATTCCATCTTGTGTAGGGGTGACGCGTCTCCAGTCTGCTTCTGTGGCCATTCCAGCAGAAATTTTGAACGACAGGCGATTCAGAGTTTTGGAACGAAATAGAGAAGGATATAGTTTGGAAGACAATGAAAGCATTCGTCAACTCCCGGAGTTTTAAATAGAAGGTTTGGTGAGCAATTATCGGGCGTCCATTGTTCAATGCCACGTACACGTGAGTTCTGAGTCGTGAGTTCTGAGTACCTTATAGGTGGTACTACTTCAGTACTCAACAGTCATATACTCTCTGTGGCTCTTGAAGCTACCCTCTCAGTCGTTGCTACCAGCCTCAAATCCTGTCTACTCTCCGCATTATTCCCGTCAAAATCGCGTTGGCTGCCACAATGCAAACGACAGAATGTCGTGATTCGGAGTCAACCAGAACATCACCACGAAAGTCTATGAATCCATAACAAATATGCTTTCACCGATCGAAGATGGTACTTCTACCATTTGCCCCCCTAAATAACTGTTGCATTTGTTTTTCCTTGCCATGGTAAATCCAGGCCTCCCAATATCCTCGGTTGATTAACACCATCCAACTTCGTATACTATGATATCTCCACCGTAAAAAAGGACCGTCAGATATTCAAGGACTCGTAGATGTTTTTCCGCACAAAAACAGATGCAATTCGTACAATGCCAACAGAGATCCTCCTTTCCATTTTCAGGGCAGAAGAGCTTCATGTCAAATACCCCGAGATCCTTCGGGCCTTATATACTTAACATGGATTGAGGGAAGATGAGGAAATGCTATCAATGGAGATGATGAAGGGCGATGCGGTGATGGCGGTTCGAATTTTGAAATTCGTTTTATTATCTTAATTTATTGGCTCATGGTTGACTCCTCAGAGGTTGCGCTTTGAGGCCCTTGCGAAGGCCTCTGGAACGTTTTTTCTAGCCATGGCATAGCTCCGTTAACGTTCACAACTTCATACTTATAGGTTAAGGCAGATCTCCACCGACGAATGTTTATCGGTATCAGCAGCGATCATCAAAGATCCTTTCTCCGTCGCATCATAGATAAGGAGAAAATATGTAACAGATAAAACCTGACGAAAACAGGCAATTCCCCTCAACTTTCAACCTGCTGGTCAAGTAGAAGTTCTCGTCGCCTTGCTGGTTCAAGAGCGCCTGTTATCAAAGGTTACCTTACTTTTAGTCTGGACGAAGCCAACCGCAGCTCAAAAACAAATCATACAGCCTTCCCCAAATCCTTCCTTCCTTCCTTCCTTGCCCTTCGATAATGCGTCTTAATTGCTTCTCTGCCACTATGTCCCTTGCTCTGGTCTTAGCGTCCGTCGTGTGTGCGGTACCCGTCGGAGTGAGTGACAGGCTCGAGCTATCACTTGTATCAACTTCATTGACGCATTTCATTCCACAGACAGACTTGGGTATACGGTATCAGCCCGCAGGCGGTATGGTGGAAAGAGGCAAAGTCCTTCAGAAACCGAACTCCATACTCTCGTTCACCTTTTCCACCACTGCGGAAATTGAAGCCAGAACGGGTATCAAGCACGCCACCATTCCACAGTGCACTGGAGCCCAGGATAAGATGATGGTAGCGATGGTCGAAAAGATGATGAAATTGCTGATCAAGAAGCTTGACCTATACAAGCCCATATACACGTTCACGCCGGAAATGTGCGCATGGGTGAAGGATCCTCAGGGCAGCCCCAACATTGCTTATGGTTATTTCTCCTTGCAATTGGTACGAGGCAAAGGACCGGCAGAATGTACAAGCAAGGCATGCAATGGGATGGTTAGGATACAGATGGCTAAAACGAAACTAGATACAAAGGCGCCTGTGCGGGGATTCATAAGCGTGGGGAACGAGCCAGAAAAGGCTGGGGGAGAAAATGGTCAGAAGGAGGAGGAGGTAGAACTGGAGATAAAAAGGCTTCCGCAGACGAAGGTGATTGTGGCAGTAATGGATAACAAAGTGACTTGAAATAATATCTTCTTCTAAGTATTTGTACGTAGCATTGTAAGGATAGTTGAAGGATAGCTCCGTAAGAGAACTATTCGAACTCCAGATTCAGCACTTAGGCTTGACCGAATGTCGAGGAAGTATTTTCATAGCTTGCTTCGGCTGATCTTCGCTTACTCGCTCGCACTTCGAAGGATCTACTAATTGTCTAAAACCATTGGACGTATCGCTTGGTCTAATGTAACACTGCATGCAAATTTCCATAAGTTCGTAGCACTTATGGAAGGTTTGTGGCGAGGCTACAAAGATCAAGGAAAATGTAAGATTCGCCACTACTTATTGAATCTCCCCAAAGTTCCCTAATTGTACTGTACATACAGAATCGTGACGAAATGGCACCGTCTATAAATTTTACATCACTTCTACTTCTCCATAAACTCGGTAAATCTATCCATCGCCTTCCTTGCATGCCCATGGTAATAATCCTCTTTCATGGCTTTTTTGAATGCTTGCACCCGCTCACGCATTTTATCCCCTTCCTCCCCTCTCATGCGTTTCCAGATATCGGCCATCTCATCCATTACGGCTTCATGTGTTCCTTCGATCTTGACGCCACGGTGGGTCATTCGGCCCACGCTATTACCGTTGCGGACTTGGAGCAGCTCGAAGGCGAGTTGGAGGCGGACAGAGAGTTGGTTGCTGGACAGAGAAGATTGAGATGCAATGCTATTAGATACAGGGAAAGTAGCTCACGAGATGAGAGGCTGATCAATGGTGTATGGCCACAGAACCATCGGGACGCCGTTTAGGAAGGATTCAGATACGGAGTTTGATCCGCCGTGACACTATCATAGCCATTTAAGCCAAACCGACCACTTCTCCAAGCAAAAATTGCAACATACCAAATACCAACCAGTAGCCTTATGCTTCAAGATAGCCTGTTGTGGAACAAACCCAGCTAGCAGCCCTCTTCCAGAGTTGACAATCTTCTCCTTCGCCTCGGCGGTCAAAATTGAATTGGTCTTTCCTCCAGCAAAGATAAACGGCAGAGGAGGTTCAGCTTCGAGGATGGTTTTGATGAGAGCATCAAATAACTGCGGACGTTCGGTGGGGATGAAGACAGTGCCGAAACTGACGTAGAGAACACTGTTGGGCCCATATTGGGATTCCATTTTGTCGAGGAAAGACAGGGTTTGTTGGTCTTCTTCGGAGAGAACTTGGACTTTTGACGGAATACCATCTTCCCACCATTCACGGGGATATTGGGGTCTATATGTGGGATAGAACATGCACTTAGCAATGAATCAAAGTAATATTTCAGAAGGAAAAAAACACACCCGATGTGCAAGAACATCTGCTCAGGAGAGACTTTGGTCATATATTCGGCTTCGCCTGGTTCCATAAGAGGACTGGTATGAAAGATGAAACCAGCCATCTTGGGGGAAAGCACGCTCATGCTCTTGCAAAGCTCACTTTGACCAACAGCGAAAGAGGTAGGCCCCTTTGGAAGAGCATCAGTTTGAGGACCTTGAGGGTGGTTATCAGTACAAAACATGATCCAAGCAAATTACACCTACTCAATTCATCTGAAAGCGCAGAGATAAAGATTAGCGGACAATACAATGGCAGTGGTAATAGCTCGACATACGATTGAACATGGGAGGGAGACTGGGAGTCTGAACAACGATGTCCCTTGGCTCACACCAAATCTGTCTTGAGTTAGGTAGTTTTCAGGAAGGCTAGATCGAGAATCACTCACTCTGTACGCAGCATGATTTAGCGAAATGTCACCGTGAGCGCCGGAGGCCAATTCTTTTTCGGCTCGGGCATAGACAGGTGGCCAGTATGTTTCGGGATATTCTTCCCTGCGAATCCAGTATCTTGGGAGAAGATTAGCGTTCTATAACTATGGTCTAGATGCAGATAGAGAGACGTACAGGTTTACCAAAGCAGCGTTGGTAGGGAAAAATGCCAAGATTGGGATCTTTAAGGAAGGATTAGGCGACGCTGGGATGATTCCGTCGAGCATTTGCGAAACCACAAAAGTGCACGGCTTGAGATCCAAATCAGCGGGAAGCGAGAGATACGAGAGCAATATTATTACCCACCTCTACGGTGATCAAACTCGGTATCCGATCGAAAACATTGCTGGAAGTATTAGCATTCGGGTTGCAGATCAGAGAAGAGAGAAATTCAGGCATAAGAGTCAAAAACGAGATCAACTGGTCGATAGACTCCTGGAGCTCTCCCTCTCCGATCAACTTGATGTTGAGACGAGATTTAGCTTCTTCTTTGAGATTGTAAAGCGTCATTTCACGCCCGAAATCTGGAGTGAAGTACTTTGAGCGTGTGCCGGAACAGAGATAGGTGATGTAGAGATCGGGATGCTCATTCAAGAGATTCATGCAAAAGGTAATGGTGGGCCTAGCATGTCCAAAAAAGGGAGCGCAAATAATGAGGAAGTGAGTGGGTTTGCCCATGGTGAGATGCGTAGGAGAGAGATCAAGTGAGGGTAGATGCTGGGTCTGAACCACTCCCTTTGTATATTTATCTCGTTTCCAGCTTGCCTCGCGTACTTACCTCGCGTCGTTGGGTTTGCACCAGGTCTGTTTCGAAGCAGAAAATGATATTCATCGTTTCGTAATGAATCTTGATGTTGTACGATGTTCTAGCAGGGTAAAAAAGAAGCTTTAACTGGCATGAGAAAACATACAGAGATACAGGCAACGTACCTGCAGGGTAAGTAAATCAAAATTTTCCATGAGGACGTACCAACCACTAGTGCAAGTGAGTGCAAATCCAGAGAATTTCGGTCGTTTCAAGTACTAGTACAGTAAGTACTACACCTCGACATGAAGATGAGAGGGAAGTTCAGGGAACGCCACGATCAACTGACGCCTATCAGCGCTTTCTCCTCTATAGACTATCAGAGTATCAATGACCTTACATAAGCTTGTAGCTTATCTGCCTGATTCTGCCACTCCATCAAGGGAACAAATTTTATAGTAGCTGCTGCACTGACGATTGGAACGGACGGGCCGCGGATTCGGATTGTGAATCGTTCAGTCCAGCTGCCTACCGATACTAGCAATCATTTCTGTCCTCGATACGTTTTGAAGGAAAACAACCGACACCCCGTCGACAGATTCACTGTCGCTAACCTTTTTAGGCTGGTTACTTGACGCCGAGCTGAATTTTCTTTCGATGTCCCTGTGCTTTCAGTTGTTCTGGTACAAACGGACTCTTAGACTCTTGACGGCTCATTTCCATAGGTACATTCTATGGTTGAGAGCGATGAATCATGAGATATTCCAAGCATGCAAAAGCATGGTGCTGTCGTGTCCAAGTGTTTGAATGATCCTTCCCGAGATAACCCTTCCATCCTTGATGGAAGTGATCACAAAGGCGTTTCCACCGATACGCAGGGCCATCGACTTATAACCAAAAAGGCATAAGTACCCGGGAAAGTTTTGGCTGAGGCCAGAGGGAGCGACGGCGCGGCGCACGCGAGGCAAAACGCAGTATTCTTCATTCCATATGTTAATTATCAGAATTTACTAGAAAAGACAGGAATGGACTGGCTGCAGCGCAATAAATGTGAAGACTAAATGTACATGTCTAATTTTTAGAGACTACACCAGCCTAAACATGTGCAACAGGCTTAAAGTCGGGGTCGCTATCCTTGTTGGAGATCGAATCCATCGCGTAGTGCTCCTCTCGAATAACATCAATATGGACCTAAAGAGGAGTGAATCTCTAATAAGATATCTATTTGTGCAAGGCATACCTGAGGTCTATTACTTCGGCTATTTATACCATGGCGGTCCATAGTAAGGAAGTTGACTTCTTGAACATTGCCCGAGGTACCATGGGTGGTATCTTGACCCTTGCGAAGCTTGTTTCGCGAGTTCAGATTCTAAATTAGAACACGTTTGTTAGTGTTCAAATGTTTGGACAGCAGCACCAAGACTTACGACAAACAAAGTGTTACTACCACGGTAGGCAAACAGTTAGTTTACTTAGCTTTAGAAAGTCGAGCATCGACGTACGAGTACAAGCGGGCTGGCGATGAAAGGCAAGATTATCAGAACGCGCTTCGCAAGTCGAAGTTTGATGAGCATACCTTGCGACCAAGCAAACAGTTGGTGCATTCCTGTGGTGGGGCTGGAAATCTATTTTGCGATGACTACCCCAGCATATCATCGATTGATAAAGGGAAACTCACAACTGCAGATATATGACCGATCTAAGAGACGTAAGTAATAAGTAAATCGACCAGTAGCAGGAAAGACAAACAGTGAAAAGAGTGACAGGAAGGGCGCATTCGACAGCAACCAGCATTAGATTGAACAACATCCAGTCGGTTTCTAGCGACTGCGTCAAAAGCAAATTAGCATATAGGCACCACCGAACTTACGCTTGAAACCAGTCCTTCGGTACACTAATGTCGCAATAAAGGATAACCTAAAAACACCAAGTCAATCCAGTGGTGCATAAAAGAAACAGTATTAATGCACATACATGACCGTCATATCTGCTGCAATAGCGACGGACTCCCATGCCACAGCAATAGGGATGAACTGCGCATACTGTGCGGTTGACTTGACAGTGATGAGGAGACTGAAAGACTCGTACAATCCTAGAACCAATTGGATGATCCCAAGAACAGTAACTAAAGCGAAAATGCCATTAGCAAGGATAGGATGTTGTCTTCCCAGCATTTTGCGAGTTCTGTTCACCAGGAACATCTATAGAAGGCTTTAAGCTGAGTGTTTATGATCCTCAAATTAAAGACCTACTTGAGTGGGTACGGCAGTCCTGTCGAGAAATGAGGTCAGAAACTTGATATATCAAAGCATAATCTCGCAGCGTACACAACGATAAAAATTGGGCTACTGTCATATTGCTGCAGGTAATAGTAAGCATACTGTGTCTACGCTATTCTGAAGACGTCCTTACCCAATGAGCTGCGTACAACGTCGCAAAATCGCCAAATTGGTCCACGGTGTACATCCATACATACTGCAGCACAATTTCATGATGGAAATGACGAAAGATAAAATTGAAAGACTTGCCTGCCAAGACAAGGCAACATGAAAAACGTCAACGGCTATAACCCAGTAGACGAGTGCGCTGGATGACGTTTCAGCTTCTTGGATGTATGAATGAGACCATCGCGTACCGAATAGGCCACTAACAGAATAGTCAGGTCAAGTAATATGTAACCAAATATCAATTACGCACACTGTCCTTGAACTTGCTAGTAAAGTATGTCACCCATTCTGAAAAAGGAGTCCGTCAACAGTTTACTTATAGCGTAAACATCAGAAGTGCCTACGCATGAACAGAATTCCGAAGATAAATGAGTTGAAGAGAACACCAATCTGAATTGCGCCCATGGTTTCTGCTAAAGCCTTCGTGGTCACTTCTAACGTGGCCATTATGCTAGAAGTTGCGGAGGATAAGGAACGAGGTGGACACACCTCCGACTGACGATCAGACTTAAGTATTCGGATACTAAAGAATTAGATCCCATCGTTGACCGCAACCGAGCATGGGAATCCAAATAAGCAGACCCCGAGCCGCCGAATCTGTTAACGTTATGATTTTTAAGTTGCCAGGCGGGAACAGTGGCAGCAACGTATATATTTACTGTATCGGAGGAGGCCCAATCTTCACCCACAGAGACAATAATATAACGTCCGTGCACTTGGTAGTACTCTGATTCCAGGGAAAAGTTGCAGAAATGGAGCCTGGAGGCAGTCGGTCTGATACGCAATATGCTCTGCCCAAAGGTCCTCCTGAAGAACCCTCCTTCCCCAACCCAGACCTGATGCTCCGCACTGTTTTCGCAAGAAGAGGTGGTAACAAGTCGCCCCTTGATTTTTGGCCACCTTGTTGGGGCTGGTCAATGAATTGAACGCCATGAGAGTGTGATCTTACACTTGCATCCAGGGATGTAAAAAAAAACAATAATATAGTGGCATATGCCGTACATGCGATTTCCAAGCACTTTTTGGAATTTAAACCATATGTACTGTGATACTCAGGTACTACTATAGAGCGAATAACCAGACTTCTTGATCGTCATTGAAACACCCCAAGCCTACACATCTTCTTTTTTCACCAAGCTCAGGCTTATACTACCGCTGACAGATATATCTGAACAATTCAGAATATCAGGCAAGTTCCGAAGATGTACAGTCAAAAAGTCCACATCAGAGCACAGTTACTCAGTACGAGTGGGAGTCGATCGTCTTTTACGGATTTCAAAGCCAGCCTACTAGCTAAGGAAAAGAGGTCCTGTTAAACTCGAAGCCAATCGATTCGAACTCTGACCAACACGAGATACTGGTGAGCCAAGAAATCACAAGGAAAGGCGAGCCTAGAACCGCATCTCGCTGTTGTCGCGGAAATCCTGTAAATACGGGAATCCGACGGGAATTGTGGTAAATTTTATCAAAACATTTGCGATCATGGCGTCCAGTTGACTCCGATGGTGCCATAAATCTTAGGCAAATGTAAAGGTCTCATCTGCTCACCAGCTATCCGTATAACGCTGTATTCTAACAAAGTTACACAGTATAAACGGTAAAATTCAGTACAGCAGTCATTCCTTGGGAGCCAGTGACTATGACCTTCGCCTCTGCAGTATGGTGAAGATGCAATGGTCGCTGCCGAAGGAACTGCTAACGAGCAACCAAACAACCGTGGGAGGTTACTGAATCGACACTGATACGCTTGGAGGGTTCATGCGGGCTACTCACAGAATTTTCTTCGGGTGAAGTAGAGACTAGTAGAGAGGAACCCAGAGCACCGTGACGGCCAGGATAAATCTGGGTATATGAGAGACGACGTCCCAAAGTAGAGGAATCCGGGGGGTTTCTAAGGTCAGTGTCGTTGAGTCTCTGATAAAAAGTAGCACTTGTTCCGGAGATCAATATCAGAGGCCACGCGATCGTCCACCCAAGGGTCATCAAGCAAGAGGTATCAGATTTCACCGATCTCCATAGTCGTCGGCTAGGTCGTGAGACTGATGGGTGAATAGCGGTCTGGGTCTCAAAAGGCCTCAATGCTCACTATGGTCGGAATCGCTGAACATTGGGACTAGCTAGGTGATATGTTGTGAGGCTGAGCTCACCCTAGCTTACTGCTGAGAAATATTTTGGCCAAATTTTCATTGTCGCTACCTGCGCTCACTCTGGCAGGACACGTAGAGCGTGAACGTAACATTGGGCCTAGCCGACGGCTATGAGAATCTGTGGAATCTGACACCTCTTGTCATCAAAAGAGGCTGAACGGCTGATTAAGCTAACCATATATCTATGAGTCTCAGAGAAATTTCGCTGCTACG
Organism: Gymnopus androsaceus JB14; assembly: GCA_009733575.1. NCBI lineage: Eukaryota > Fungi > Basidiomycota > Agaricomycetes > Agaricales > Omphalotaceae > Gymnopus > Gymnopus androsaceus. Next base: position 72,222 of record ML769567.1, read on the forward strand.
ATTCGTAGTTTCATGAATCATTCACAAACTTTTACTTATCATTTCTGGAATTGAGACCCGAATTAGTCGGTCAAAGCTGGGTATACGAACGGCCCGGATTCGGACTTAGTACGCACCATCAAATCTTACCCTTTGAATTTTACGTCGTGAGTGAATGGAGACCTGTCCAAAAATTGATTCTTGAAAAGGTAGTGTCTTGATCTGGGTCCTGGGATGCGTAGGGTAGACAACTCAAGATAGATAGGATACTGTAGATATTTCATACATTGGATGTACAGCTTGGTCTATACTACTTAGAGTACTGCTCGTTCGTGTGACTCTCCTGATTTTGAAGCATGTACATAGCTTTGATTGCTGCTCACACTCAATCATCCAAGACAATCGAATACAATAATCAAAGATTTGCGATTATGCTGATTAGCTACCGTGTATTGCGTTCCAAATTGTCTAAGGATATATAGGAATACATAGGTATGATCATAATAGACTAATAGATTAGATTTGGCTATTCGCTGGTATATACACGCCACCTCTAGCTGTGGGGATTGCTGCGCACCAATCTAGCGCACCAATTTCGAGTCGCTCGAACATCAGATCCCACTAACACTAACCCAACCGGAATCAATCCGACTTTGCTTTTCTTTCCCTCTCCGCACGCTGGCGCATCTGGACTTCCAACAATGGGTCTAACGACGCGTCAGGGTGACGGTACGACTTCCCGGCGCGGTCAGCCCAGGTAAAGTACTGCCCATAATTGACGGTGAAATAGAGGTGATGCAACGTATGGTGAGCAGGGCCATTAATGACATTCTCCAGGGGGTGACCAGTGATCATATCCGAGTCGTGAATCTGGATGGCACATGAGCTACCGACGAAATCAAAAGCAGAAAGACTTACAAAGATACTCCAAAAGTTGACCGCAACAAACATGACAAGATAGAGAACTCGATGCATCGGGAAGAGGAAGATGAAAAGATGATAGGGCACAGATTGCAAATATCCATCTACAGGATGGAATGCGTGTGAGGCGAATGGGGTAGGAACTATGGAAGGGGTAAGTAGAGTGGAAATACCAAGTAGAATATAGCTCACTAATCCATTTGTGATGTGGTTTGTGCAAAGGCTTGTATAGCAAAGGGTGGTGCAGCCATCGATGTATCCAATAAATGCAATAATCCGTGAACAGAAGGAAACACGGAACACTTGCAACCAGATACCACCAGCCTCCCCACTGATCTTCCACGCTGTCGTATAGCTTGGACCAGCCACGGACTTCGCCTAGAAACCATGGCAAGGTCAAGATTGTCATCACAGGAAACGCCTCCAGGCTCGTTCTAATTTCGAGAGAGACTTGCTTCGGAAGGAACCGTGGATGTAGCATCATCTCATGGTTGAAGATGAGATAGTAAGAGAGAGATGCAAAGAGGAAGTAGAGAACATGTATTCCAAGCAGCGTCAGGATGGACAAGGAAAGAACCTGTCGCGGAATATATGAACGAGGCCAAGCGGAGAGCGTATCTGTTGTGGAGGTGATATTTAGCCCTACCGCTTCAATTGGAAGAGCAGCTAGAGGCAAGAGTTTGCTGTAAGCCGCGTCGAACACATAAGTGTCTGCGATGTCGAGGACAAGATCCATGGGAGTACCGAAGTGGTCAAAACCAAGCTTGTTTTATCTCAGCAAAAAAATAAAGTGGTGTCATGCAGAAAATAAACCGGCCGGATGCGGTAAACTTGATTCCGGAAGTATTTAGAACTAGGCGCTGGGACTAGACTCAATGATAAGCGCCCACTGGAACGATCCAGACACAAATGTAGATCGTAGCAACTCAAAGATGACGACGAACTTGAAACTCCTCAAACAATGATAAAGACAGCCAGGAAAAGCCGTTCAGCATTCTCGAAGGGCAAGAAGCCCCAGAGCTTGAGCAAGATCGAGAAAAGTGTACCTATGGACATTTTCCTTCGAGGTGAGCGTGTACTTTCATCATGAGGTTTAGCAGAGAAGCCGTCATAACCAGGCGACCTTCTTCGACTCGCCCGCATTGCGCCCATTATCGATTATCAGCACCTCGAAGGATCTACGGAGCATTCTGCACACGAGTCAGGTTCAACACGCCCGAGCTTTCAATACCACTGTAATCTTGTACCAGACTGCTACAACTCCTGTTAGAACTGCATGAGCAAAAGAAAGTGTAAAAAGGTGCTTGAGCCTTTCAAATGAGATATTGCAGCGCTTCACGACTGCGTATTACACTCTGCCGATCTAAATACACCGTTAATACAGGCTCAATACATTGGATGAGGGCGAGGCTCAAGGATCATTGAACCTAGATGGTCGTGTAGCGAGAATATTTCTGGAGGCTTCTTTGTCTTTGTTGTCATCAACTTGCACTGAACGACCAATCCAGAAATCCAGAAATCGGCAACTTCAGACGTACCGTGCAAACCTCCACAGCGGAGATTTATCAAGCTATATTCAATGCACAACGAAGAACGAGTCGCATGGCTGGAATGTATGAAGAAGAGCAAGAAATGCGGTCGCGGGTAAGAACTGTAGGGCAGATTTCATATTACCGCTGCTCTTTACTGTTGGCACTCAACGCGAAAAAATAATGATGATGATGCACATACACTTTACGGTTTGTTCAGGTCCCACCTCCCTCTGGCGTTCTAAGTGAGATCCTTGAAACTATATAGCGCACGTCCTAAAAATTGACCAATATTCTTGAAAACATTCTGTTTCTCATATGATATAGACTCCGCGCCAGCCAAGCGCTTCGAAGGATGAATCGAGCACGTTTGATTTATCTGCTTACTTCTGCCGCCAGGATTGGGTGCCGAACGGTCGAGCATAAGCAATTTTCGGGTATAAATCAGCGGAAAGTTTCGAACAGAAGAATGAATCTTATATATGTTAACATCAGGGAGGTAGGCACGGCATGTGGAGTAAAAAAAACAAGAAGTAAGAAAAATTTGAAGCCGTACAGACCAACGTGCTTGTCCACTCCGTTCCCAAGTCCTCGCATCTCGCATCTTTACTCTCGATTGACCGTGTTCGACATATATACACACTTAACAGGCGGTCATCCGGCGTCTCAATAGTCGATCCTTTTACTCTGGAAGTTGATACAGTGACGGCGGAAATTGATGAACCACCTGTCCATTGGGCTGCTGCCAAAGGGGTTCATCAATTTCTGTCGTCACTGTAATGACCTTCAGGGGGTTGTTTGGGGGTCTCTCAGAATCCACAGCAATCTAGGTAGGTGCTGCTCTTACACTAGCCAATGTAGTATTAACACAGTTTATTTTCAGCTGCAGGAGTTGACCATGGTCACCCACGTAGCGTGGATGCTCAACCTGAGTCTACCTCTCTCCTCATTTGAGCCCCAAGTAAAAAGGGTGTGAGACTTGATAGATCTGGCTCCGAGCTCGTCTCAACACCACGCTCATCCACGATTCTGGTCAATTACTTTGGCTGGGAGGTCTCTATCCAGAAGAACTAGTGAAGAGATACAGGGAGAGTAAATATGTTATTATATCTTTTTTCTTCTTTTTTTCTTCCATCGATATTCCTTATTTTACATCAGGTTATTAATCCAACTGGCAGCTTCTAGCAAAAAGCGGACTAGAAGCGGCTTCCTTGTGTATTGGCAAAATCTGTAGTGGGGACCCCAATGGTTTACAATGTCGGTCAACGTTTCTCTGAGCCTTGGAGCAGTATATATACCCGAAAGCGTATGTTATCTATCTTTTCTTTGGTTCAGCAACGCCATTGACTGGAAAATGATGAACTTCTCTTTGCAGTAAACATCCTACATCCTATACAGGGTATATCTGACGTACAGGCGATAAAAAGTGCACTCGTTCAGGAGCTAAAACTTCCTTCGCACTCATTGCCTACTCTATTCCTCGGGTGTGGACTGAAATACTTCGAAAATCAGCCAAGGATAATTCAATTGACACTCGGCTGATTTTGTAAGAACGCTGTATGATTTTGCTCATTGCTATCAACTAAAGCCGTTGCTATCACGGAGAGCTGGTAAAGTTCATTATGTATCGATAAGTACGGTCTTTTTAAATAAGAGTAGTTAGGTGTGTTGGGTGTTGTTCTGGTTTACGGCGTCGCTACCGTTGTTAACAGATTTTGGCTTTTAACTTGCTTCTACCGGAGTCCCTGTTTGCTACCATTATCGGTATTTGTGTTCGTCTTGAAGGATTTGCTTGTGCTGCTCCTGGTAAAAACCTCTGACGTTCCTTCTCGAGCGAGATCACAACGCCCAAGTGCTTGGTTGGTAGGCATTGAAAGGCGCAAGAAATTGTCGGAATCAGTGCAAGATCGGGGGAAAGAATCATCATGCAAAAAAATAAGTTAAGAAATGCTACCACTATTACATATTTACTGTTCAATCCTCGTACGTTGGAGGTGCCTCCTCCTGTTCCTCCTCCTCGCGATAAACAAGTGCCAGACGACACTTCTCTTCAGACGCATCCGATGGTTTGGTTGTATACACATCCGATCTCGATGAGCTTGATCCAGCCTAATAGGAAAGGGAGTCTCAGGAATGCCCGAAAACAGAAATAAGCGATGCTTACCGTTTCAGAAGGAACAACATTACTACCACCATAAGACAAGACTACCTGCCCTGGGGCCAAGAATGAGTTTTTTCCCACAGCAGGACCAGTTCCAGCAGTGGGCGCTTGGTAACTGCTCTCTCGATTGCCGACATCGCTGTTGAAACCGGTGTAAGCACCACTGGCAGCAGCAGCAGCCGTGATGCTTGCCATCGCAGATGAGTCATCCCATGGATTGTAGGATTGGTATCTCTGGTCAGGATCATACTGTACACCCGGTTGACCGTGCTCTGAGAACGACGACATCGGATTCATGTGAGGAGCAGTGCTTGCATATTGGTGAGCACTAACAGCGCCAAGTCCGGCACCAACACCAGCAGCACCAGCGGTAGAAAAAGAGCTGGTGCTGTAATACGACATCGTGTTCGGATTCTGGTTTGAGGGGTTTCCGAATGAATCTGGACTGCCAAAAGGAGCCGGAGGCGACTGGGGAGGTGCACCGGCGTAGGATTTTCCCTCAAACGTCCGCGAGCTCCCGGCAGTTCCACCTGCACCCCCGACAAATGCAGCGGGCCCACCGGCCCCAGACACAAGATTTTTCTGATCATTGCTGTTGCGTCGTCGGCGGGTGAATATGGCAATACTTATAATGATGAAAGCGAGAGCTAGACCACCTACGGCGGCACCAACAATGACGGCAGTATGGCTTTTAGACTTAGGCTTGGAGGTAGAGTCAGAAGCAGAAGTACTTGAAGAAGAGGCCGAGGTAGCAGTCGACGATGCTGATGACGATGTGGTTGAATTTGCGACCGTGTAGCTTTTAGCAAAAAATCAGCCTTTGATGAAAATATTTGATACGAAGAGGAGATTCACATAATAGCATCGAGAACCATCCATTCTTCAATGTTCCAGAATGAGATATATAGAGTGTGCGACGTATTACTCAGGTTAGGCACACCCCACACAACGGCAGATGCAATATCCTCTGATCCACCGGCCGTGGTATGGGTGAGATCTTGCAAGGGGATGCCTACGGGAGAGGCGCTATCGACCCCAGCTTGGATCCCGACTGCATAAGGCCAAAGGGGAGCCATAATATAGACAGCAGTCCCTGTGGGCAGAGGGAATAAGTTGGGAGAGACGTATGAAGAGGAGGGGAATACATACCAGTGAAGGTAAAGTTCGCAGTTGAGGTGTTGGAGCCCGAAAGATGATGGTAGCCTCCATAGTCAAGACTACTGAACGTGCTGATGATCCAACCATCCGAATACTGGATAGAGCTGTCGTTATCGTCAACGGTGAAATTCGTGTCTGCCAAAATGGGCTCGAAAGATTTAAACAAAGCCAAAATCAAGAGTAGACGTGAGGAAAGGGAATAAAGGCGTGGCATTTGAATGGGTCGCAAAAGTAGAAATTGAACAAAAGGTAAAAGAAAATGTTTCAAACTACTCTGTGAGTGGGATGAGGAGAAAGAAAGAAAGAACTATCAATCTGGGGCTGGAACTTGGGCGCTCTGAGATCGGGCTTGATGGGATTGGCAGATCTGCTAAGGTAAATTATTTTATTGATTACCGCGCCTCGAGGCCAAAGGGAAGCGAAGGATACTTGACGGTGGCGGATAAGTATCACCAAACAGCTAAAATGGCACAAGGCTCATGGGTTGAAAAGGAGTGGGGAACAAAGCGGGAGGATAAGCTCAAAGTCCTCCGTGTTGCTGTTGAGAAGTATGTTGCTGGAATACATCTACCGGGTTCACAGACGGAGAGTTGGCTGGAGAAGATGATGATCCAGAGGTAACGGTGCAGGATTTGCCAGTGGAGGAGTTTGACTCTGATGGGTATGATTCTGAGGAGAAATATTATAAGTAATGGTATATTTTGTTATATAAATATTCGTATAGCTCTCAAGTACAATAATAACTAGTTTCATTGACCTGTAATCCATGGGAGAGATGAAAAATAAGGATAGAATGTTCATGGAGACAATTTCGACGCGATCAGAGTAAGCGCCCGCTTAGTCAGCGCATCCTCAATCTCGCAGCCGCTGCCCATAGCCGGAATTTAGTGCGTCGTCCAGGTCATCATGATATTTATCCGAGTCGTCCGAGTCGCTTATCTACCTAAGTCTGTCTTTGCAACATGGCTGCAGGAGTACGCACATACACAAGTCAGCATTGGCCAAGGCCCAACGACACCAAAAAAGAAAAAAGAATATCACTCACGCATCCTTCGTCAGAAAGACGAGTCTGCTTGTGTTTGGTCAACATTTGTACTAGCTCTTTTTTCACCGTGTTTTTCCAAACTTCAGGAGGGACAGGTAAGACTACAGAGAGACTCGGAGAGCAAGCCAGGGGCAAAAAGTCTTACTGCGGTCAGTGAGTTTCTTGCTTTGATACACCAGTTTATGCCAAGTGAATCTATCATAACCCCGAGGATGAATAATGATCTCCGCTTCTTCACGCCATCCAAGCTCCCCCAGTCGATTGAGGATACTAAATATAAAGGAATGTTGAACAATGTCAAGGAATGGGAATTTATATTGAAACTTACTCCGCTTTTCTTTGCCCACGGATTACAGCAAGTTCTTGATCACGAGCCTGTATTCCCTTCCATTCCCAATCCCTGCAAAGGATTCCATGCTGCAGAATATAATGTGGTCAAGGTAAAACTGTAATTGGTCGGCGCTTTTACCTGCTCCTGCACTTTATGTAATTTCTTCATGCGATCAAGCCATGCAATTTGCTCTTCATCACTTTCAAGTGCATCGAATCCAGCCTTGTACATCCTTACTGTGGAGGTTGGCACCATGCGATAAGTCATATGGTCTGCATTAATCGTTGAGTGCAGACTGAACGCCGTTAAGCATGAAAAATGACCGACCCTTTCCAACAATAAACACATGCGGAATCACATCCACTAGACGATCATCTAAGTTCAATGATACTTTCACATCATCCCAGGCAGTAAACCTGCATTTTTTCCATGTTATTATGTATCCAGATGAGCGAGCTGTAATACACACAGGTGTGAATAGCATGTCTTGCAACATCTCATTTGCAAAGCCCAAAGCACCCCTACAAATTTCATTTTCCGCAAGCAGTTCTGATAGGAGTTGCAGCAATTCGCTACAAGAGTAGAGGGAGAAGACTTACATGACAATAGGAGTCAAAGAAAACCAAGTGGGCATACTGCGGTTCGCTCAAATCATCCGGAAGAGAAGGAAGACCATGATCTACATTCGACCGGGCGGCGCGCCAGACACTCTCGGACGATTTGCTCATTAGGACGTTACGTAGATTCTTTGAGGTGCGGGCGAGTCGAAGAAGGTCGCCTGGATCAAGGTGCATAAAGATCTAATATATTTGAGTCAATCTGCAGAAACCATGAAAACACGCATGCTCACCTCGAAGAATATGTCCAAAGGCGCGTCTTTTGCAAGTTTCTCCAAGAGTCCGAACTTGCCTCGAACTTTCCTAAATTCCCGAGGCATCTTCTTCTTCTCCTTCGAGAGTGCCACAGCAGCAGGCTCTTCATCTTCATCAGAACGGCTTTTCTTAGCTTTCTTTTTCACGCTTGTTCGAGAAGGCTCTTCCTCAGCATCGTCGAGTTCTTCGCTCCTGCGACGCTTGCGATCTTCGGTACTGGGACCAGCAGAAGCCGACTGTATGTCTTTGGATTTGTCTCGGAGTCGAAGAGAGCGCCTCATGAAGGTAAGAGCAAAGAAGGGATGCGTATCAAAACCCGTCTGATGACAGTCACGTCGCTCGTGGTCACGGACTCACGGACCTCCTCCAAAGAGAATGTTGGCCCAAAGCCAATTTCGGCTTGTTCTCGCTCAACAAGGTCATTCTGAGTCTCTTTGGCGCTTGGTGGACAGGAGCATCGGTCTAGACTGGCCGCACTTGTAATTCATTTCGAGCCGTAGGGAGCTCGTTGACGCTTAGACCTAATGAATAGTTCATCTGAATACTCGAATTGGAGAGCGAAAAGTTCAAACAGAAGAATCTCGTTGGCAGGTAGTACCGTTATACTATACATGCGTTACGAATGTGATGAGAGCTATTTGAGAATGCCAGGGGGAGAAAAAAAAATCGAAAAGCGTATAAGAATAGATAAGAATGCGGTTTCAATTGGAAGAGCAGCTAGAGACAAGAGTTTGCTGTAAGCCGCGTCGAACACATAGGTGTCTGCGATGTCGAGGACAAGATCCATGAGAGTACCGAAGTGGTCAAAACTAAGCTTGTTTTATTTCAGCAAAAAAATTAAGTGGTGTCATGCAGAAAATAAACCGGCCGGATGCGGTAAACTTGATTCCGAAAGTATTTAGAGCTAGGCGCTGGGACTAGACTCAATGATAAGCGCCCACTGGTTGAACCGAAGAATGTCCTCAGTGCTCACAGCAGATCGTAGCGAAGAACTCAAAGATGACGACGAACTTGAGACTCCTCAAACAGTGATAAAGAAAGCTAGGAAAAGCCGTTCAGCATTCTCGAAGGGCAAGAAGCCCCAGAGTTTGAGTAAAGATCGAGAAAAGTGTACCTATGGACATTTTCTTCGAGGTGAGCGTGTATTTTCATCAGGAGGTTTAGCAGCTCAACCGTCATAACCAGACGACCTTCTTCGACTCGCCCGCATTGCGCCCATTATCGATTATCAGCACGTCGAAGGATCTACGGAGCATTCTGCAGACGAGTTGAGCGATCCTCAGGGCTCAATACGCCCGAGATTTCAATACCACTGTAATCTTGTACCAGACTGCTACAACTCCTGTTAGAACTGCATGAGCAAAAGAAAAAGTAAAAGGTTTCAAATGAGATGTTGCAGTGCTTCACGACTGCGTATTACACTCTAAAAACACTCTGTTAACACATTGGACGGGGGCCTAGATGGTCGTGTAGCGAGAAATCGCCGCCGAGAATCTTTCAGGAGGCTTCTTTCATTGTTGTTATCTACTTGCACCCAACGACCAACCCAGAAATCGGCAAACTCAGACTGCCCAAACATGTACCTTGCAAACCTCCACAGCGGAGATTTATCAAGCTATATTCCATGCACAACGAAGACCGAGTCGCATGTCCGGACTGTATGAAGAAGAGCAAGAAATGCGGTCGCGGGTAAGAACTGTAGGGCAGATTTCGTAACACCTGTATAGCAGGCTGCTCTTTATGGTCGGTGGCACTCAACGCGAGAAATAATAATAATGATAATGCAAATACACATTGCGGTTTGTTCAGGTCCCACCTCCCTCTGGCGTTCTAAGTGAGATCCTTGAAACTACATAGCGCACGTCCTAAAAATTGACCAATATTCTTGAAAACATTCTGTTTCTCATATGATATAGACTCCGCGCCAGCCAAACGCTTCGAAGGATGAATCGAGGATGTTTCATTTATCTGCTTACTTCTGCCGTCAGGATTGGGTACCGAACGGTCGAGCATAAGAAATTTTCGGGCATAAATCAGCGGAAAGTTTCGAACAGAAGAATGAATCTTATTTATGTTAAGGACATCAGGGAGGTAGGCAATGTGGAGTGAAAAAAACAAGAAGGAAGAAAAGTCTGAAGCCGTACAGATCAATGTGCTTGTTCACTCCGAGTCATAGCCGGACTTTAGTGCGTCGTCCAGGTCATCATGATATTTATCCGAGTCGTCCGAGCCGCTTTTCTACCTGACACTGTCTTTGCAACATGGCTGCAGGAGTACGCACATACACAAGTCAGCATTCGCCAAGGCCCAACGACACCCAAAAAATACCACTCACGCATCCTCCGTAAGAAAGACGGTTCGTTTTGTGTTTGGTCAACATTTGTACTAGCTCTCTTTGCACCGTATTGTTCCAAACTTCAGGAAGGACGAGTAAGTCTACAGAGAGACTCGGAGTGTAAGCCAGGTGCAAAAAGTCTTACCGCGGTCAGTGAGTTTCTTGCTTTGATGCACCAGTTTATGCCAAGAGAAATTATCATAACCCCGAGGATGAATAATGATCTCCGCTTCTTCACGCCATCCAAGCTCCCCCAGTCGATTGAGGATACTAAATATACAGGAATGTTGAACAATGTCAAGGAATGGGAATTTATGTTGAAACTTACTCCGCTTTTCTTTGCCCACGGATTACAGCAAGTTCTTGGTCGCGAGCACGCTTTTTCTTGCATTCCCAATCGCGGTAAAGGACTTCATACTGCAAAATATAACGTGTTCAAGGTAAGACTGTAATTGGTTGGTGCTTTCTTACCTGCATCTGCATTCGCTGTATTTTCTTCATGCGATCAAGCCATGCAATTTCCTCTTCATCGCTTTTAAGTCCATCGAATTCGGCCTTATAATTCCTTGCTGTAGAGACTGACACCATACGATAACTCATATAGTGTGGCCGTTTATCAATTTCTGCATTAATTGCCATTGAGTACAGGTTGAACGCCGCTAAACATGAAAAATGACCGACCATGTCCAGCAACAAACACGTATGGAATCACATCCGCTAGACGATCATCAACGTTCAATGATTCTTTCACCTTGTCCAAGGTAGTGAGCCTATATTCCTTGCATGTTAATAGAGATTCAGATGAGCAAGCTGTAATACACACAGGTGCGAAGCACATGTCTTGCAGCATCTCATTTGCAAGACCCAAAGCACCTTTTCGCATTTTCTTTGGCGCAGGCAGTTCTGATAGGAGTTGCAGCAATTTGATACAAGTAGAGGGAGAAGACTTACATGACAATAGGAGTCAGAGAATACCAAGTGGGCATATTGCGGTTCACTCAAATCATCCGGAAGAGGAGGGAGACCATGATCTACATTCGACCGAGCGGCGCGCCAGGCGCTCTCGGACGATTTGCTCATCAGGACGTTACGTAGATTTTTTGAGGTGCGGGCGAGTCGAAGAAGGTCGCCTGGATCAAGGTGCATAAAGATCTAATATATTTGAGTCGATCTGCAGAAACCATGAAAACACGCATGCTCACCTCGAAGAATATATCCAAAGGCGCGTCTTTCGCAAGTTTCTCCAAGAGTCCGAACTGCCTCGAACTTTCCTAAATTCCCGAGGCATCTTCTTCTTCTCCTTCGAGAGTGCCACAGCAGCAGCAGGCTCTTCATCTTCATCAGAACGGCTTTTCTTAGCTTTCTTTTTCACGCTTGTTCGAGAAGGCTCTTCCTCGGCATCGTCGAGTTCTTCGCTCCTCCGACGCTTGCGATCTTCGGTACTGGGACCAGCAGAAGCCGACTGTATGTCTTTGGATTTATCTCGGAGTCGAAGAGAGCGCCTCATGAAGGTAAGAACAAAGATGGGACGCTTATCAAAACCGTCTGATCACAGTCACGTCGCTCGTGTCACGGTTCTCCTCCAAGAGAAAGTTAGCCAGACTCCAGTCTAGACCGATGCTCCTATTCACCAAGCGCCAAAAGAATAACCTCGTCGAGCGAGAACAAGCCGAAATTGGCTTTGCACTTATAATTCGTTTTGAGCCGATATTTAATGAGTAGAGAGCTCGTTGACGCTTAAACCCGATGAATAGTTCATCTGAATATTCGAATTGGAGAGCGAAAAGTTCAAACAGAAGAATCTCGTTGGAGGTAGTACCGTCATACTATATACATGCGTTACTAATGTGATAATGAGAGCTATTTGAGAATGCCAGTGGGAGAAAAAAAAACGAAAAGCGTATAAGAATGCGGTCTAGAAAGGGAAGGGGTATTCATCAGAGTCGTAGTCGGAGTAGCCATGCATGTACTCGTCAAAATGTATCATACATGAAGTCTTCCGAGTCATACTCATCCTCTCTGCAACATTGCTGTAGGAGTGGTAAACTTCTAGCATTCAATATTCTGGCCCAAGGACACGCAAAGGCAGCAAAATGAACCAAAAAAAAACTCACGCATCCTCGTGGAGAAAGTCGGTCCCGTCTGTGTTTGGTTAACATTTCTACTAGCTCTGCTTTCACTGTGTTGTTCCAAGCTTGAGGAAGGAGAAGGCGTGAGTCTAAGGAGAGGCGCATGAATAACGCGAAAAAAGTATCTTACCGCGATCGGTGAGTTTCTTGCTTTGGATTGACCAGTTTATGCTTGGAAAAATTATCCCAGTCCCAAGGACAAATAATGAACTCCGCTTCCTCACGCCATCCAAGCTTTCCGAGACGGTTGAGAATACTACAACGGCAGAAATGTTATACAATATTGGTAATGAACGATGGAGTCATGAAACTCACTCGGCTTTTCGTTCTGTGATAATGGCCCTGCGTTCCTCGTTGCGAGTAACCTCTCTGGAAGAGTGCCACTGAAGGTGAAGAGCAGCGTGCTACACGTATCCCTTGAGATGGAGGTGATATGAGGTATAGATACGACTCCTTACCTTCGCGTACATTTCTTGTACTTGTTTCATGCGGTCCAGCCATGCCACTTGTTCCTCGTTGCTTGCAAGTGCATCGAATTCAGCATTATAAGTCGCCACTGTGGAGGCTTGCACCATGCGATACGCCATATATTGTGGGCGTTTACCGATGTCTAGGTAGACGATAAGCTGATGAGGTTAAGCGTGAAAAATGACTGACCGGCTCCGGAAATGAACAGGTATGGAATCGCATCCACCAGACGATCGTCTAGGTTCAATGATATCTTCACATCGTTCCAGGTAGTAAACCTATGTTCTTTCCATGTTATCAAATACCTAGATGGGTGAACTGTAATACACACAATTGTGAAGCACAAGTCTTGCAACATCTCGTTCGAAAGACCCAAAGCACCTTTTCACATTTTCTTTTGCTCAGGCAGTTCTAACAAGCCGAAGTTGTATCAATCTGCTGCAAGAGTAGAGGATATTGAAAGCTCACATGGCAGTAAGTGTCGAAGAAAAGCAAGTGGGCATATTGAGGTTCGCTCATGTCATCTGGAAGAGGCGGGAGACCTTCTACATTCGAGCGGGCAGTACGCCAGATGCTCTCGGTCGATTTGCGCAGCAGAATGCCCCGTAGATCCTTCGAAGTGCGGGCGAGTCGAAGAAGGTCGTCCGGTTGAAGATGAGTGAAGATCTGATAACGGGTGAGCTGCTAAAGTTCATGATGGAAATACACGCGTACCTCGAAAAAAATGTCCAAAGGCGCGTCTTTCGCGAGTTTTTCCAAGAGTCCAAACTTGCCGCGAACTCCTTTGAACTCTTTGGGCATCTTCTTTCTCTTGGAAACTGCGCTGCTAGATTCACCATTGGAAGGCCTTTTCTTCGCTCTCTTCTTTACTTTTCGTGGAGGGTTCTGATATTCTTCGTCTTCTTCTTCCTCATTGTCGCTCCTAGGATGTTTGGACGATCGCGCCTCTGAATCGTTTTGCTTATCCTGGAGTCGAAGCGAACGCCTTGTCATGGTGGCACGAAGACAAAGGGGTGAGCGCTTACTCCAAGCGCTTTGATCCTAACAGGTCCAAATATCGCCACGTTACTTGGATCGGTGGGAGACGCGCAGCGAAATTACACGTATCTACTACTTTCATCGGCTGAACAGGATGGGGACGCGTTATCGCTCAATATTAGCAAACTCCTGGTCGCTCCTCACATTCCTTCTTGTAGTTTTCATTACTTTCACGTCAGCAACTTCCAGCAAGTCTGCGTCGAGCACTGGGGACTCGGTCGTGGTCATTCTTGACCCTGCAAAGAAGGCTGACTATAGTATATTTCTTGAAGAGCTACAAGGTTTTTATTATTTTAAATTTAACCGATGGTTTAACTAATTAATGGTCGTACTTTAGCCAAAGGTTACACAGTAACCATCCGAGCACCTAAGGATGAAAAGCCGCTACTTATTGAGGACGGAGTTCCCAATTTTTCACATGTAGTATTCTTGGCTTCTGAAACAAAGAGTATGCCTAGTTTTTGCACTAGATTATCTATATACTTAACAGGCTTTCATAGGCTTTTCAAAGGATATCAACCCGCAAACTCTTGTCGAACTTTTATCATCTGGAACAAATCTCGTTCTAACTCTCGGCTTGAAACAAAACCTCCTTACATCCTTGGCTCCCGAGTTCTCTCTCCTTCTACCCCCGCCTACAACACCGCTGGTCAGCTTCTTCCCTGAACGACCTGAGCCTCCAAGTGTGATCCCCATTTCCGTGGACACGACATCCACTCCCAACGACAGCTTTTCAGTCCTATCATCTGACGTTGGCGGCAGTATTTGGTTCTCTGGAACTGCATTTGCCCTATCGTCAAACCCTCTTCTCTTCCCTATCCTCCATGCTCCAGCTGAAAGCTTCGTCGGTGATTTGAGCGACGCCAGCGGCTTGGTCTCTGACGCACTCGCTGATGCTGCTGAGAAGGGTGGTGAAGGGCTCTGGGCAGGTTCATCACTCGCCGTCGTGGCTGGATTCCAGACGTTAGTCGGAGGAGGCACCGGACACGGTACTGACGCTGGCTCTGGATTAGAGCAACAAGCCCGTGTCGCATGGGTCGGTGGAGCATCTCTCTTCTCTGACGAGTTTGCCAAAAAGCAAATCGTCGAAAAAGTCCATCAGGAGCGAGGGATGAAAGTCGTTGGCAACGCATCCGGGAATAAGCAGGCGGCTCTAGACATAACTGGATGGGCTTTCCAAGAGAGGGGAGTCTTGCGTATCGATGATGTTTCGCATCACAAGCTTAACGAATCGGGCGCCGTCGAAATGTACACCACCAACGACGAAATTGTATGTTTTTTTTCTCCAGCGAGCGAGAAACTTGACCTGAACTGTTTGATAGGTCTACACAGTCCATATTTCCTCGTACAATCCCTCTACTCGCAAATGGGAACCCTCATCGGGATTGAAGGATCTACAGGTAGACTTCACGATGTTGGATCCGTACGTCAGGACCGCCCTTCTTCCTGTTCGCGGAAAACCAGGTGAACATTGAAACTCTCATTCTTCGTATAACACAACTAACCCGTATTTACCAAGGTGCCTACTCGACGACATTCCGTGCACCCGACCAACACGGTGTCTTCAAATTCGTCATCAACTACAAACGCAAAGGCTTCACCCACCTCCATCACACAATGACTGTTCCCGTTGTTCCACCCCGCCACGATGGCTACCCACGTTTCTTGAGCGCAGCATGGCCTTACTATGCTGGTGCGATTAGCACTAGTATTGGATTTTTGTTGTTTTGCACGCTGTATCTTGCGGGGGAGGCAAAGGAGGAAAAGAAGACTAAGAAGGAGTAGGTTATTCTCGGACTTGTATGTCATCGAAAAAAAATTGCTCGGGAGTTGGCCTGCGTGTGGATGAGTACGATATATGTAGTAATTTATACGTCTATCTTCACAGGATATGCGGGTAGCATGTACGGTATCGTCGTTGACAGTTTGCGTCGCATCCCTCCGAATGGTCAATATCAATCGAAATCATCAATTTCAAACAAGGCATACTAGGACGAGCTTGGCACATTGCATAAGCAAGCACTATCAGCATTTCAGCAACATTTAAGGAAGCGTACAGCTTCCAAATTCGCATTTCCGGGAATTGAGAAAATTAGCCCTGATATCTGACTTGGTTCTACTGCGTTCGCCATCTCTTGCTAGCTCTCTTACTCGATTGTAATGACCGCCTCTCTATCCCTTTTATATAGCAGGTATCGCGCTCACGAAGACTCAAGGTAGAGCAAAATACATCCCCGATGGAATCAACACACGTATTGCACTGGATGTGATAGAGCGGGATGCAAAGTGGAAACCACCACACTTTCGACAGACGCGCCCAGAGGAAGTTCAACACTGCCGCACAGTCATCGTTCGATCGGATCAAGAGCAGTGCAAATGTTGCAATCTACTAAACATAGAACATAGCGTCGCGTGAATGTCTCGAACTGCTGCTGCCCTTCCCTCGCATTTGATTTGCCGCTTCCACCGCGCATATTCAAATACCTTCTACTACATAGAGTGTAAATACAGACGTCTTCCTCGAGCTCGAACACTCAGTCTGACCCTATTGTTCCACCGACATTCGTGTCGAACCCATCCGAGTCCCCAGCTCCCGAAGAAAATCATCAGTAACTGTTGACGGTTTGAGTGCGGGTTTTGTATGCTCTGATCATCCTGGTGTCATGGCTTCATCGATAACGAAGATGGCATCGTGTACTGGATTCCGAAATCCTGAGCGGCCATCCTGACTCATAGTAAGTATGAGATGGCTACTAGAATGCCTGAGGATGTGGGATATCAGGTTTTTGCGGCTACTATGAACAGCTTACCGGTTCAGCTCTTTAAAGGAGGCTTTAGGTTTCCTTTACCACTGCTGGTGGTGGATTCTACTTACAGTACAGCTACTATAGGTTTTCCGGTCTTGAGCTAGAGCTTCTCCCATTCATGCATCATCAGAAGATTGGTTGAGATTGGGCATTCAGTGGTAAGGTTCATCATGTTGTTTCTTTGATTTCGGCAGCAGATTACAACTACAAGGAACCAACGCTGGAAAAACGGCATGCCTACATAAGTGATAGCAGCTTAGTACCGCCTACCCATTTTTCAAATATATCTAACAAATCTCTCTCGTGGTTCAGGTACCTCAGACTTCCCTCTCTTTTCGACTTCTTTTCAACAGCGTTCACTGGTTGTTCGCTATCATGCTTTTCCTATTTCTCTCTTCGCCTTCTGTGTTGGTGAGTTTTAATCTGGTTTCTGCGCTGTGGTACTGAGGATTCGCTTTTAGATCATGCTTTTTCCCAAAGCAATATCACACTCTGGCAGTTTGGAGCAAATCGCTTATTGGGGGGCCAGGTAACTCTGCCACTGTTCCCTGTGGGGACAGCAACCGACAGCCTTTCAACTACCTACTTATATGCAGGTTGCGGACGCTGTGGTGACCGTATTTGATGAGGGCACTCCAGTAGCTGAACCTGTAAATCCAAGTAAGTTCACTGGCAATTATTTGACACCTAACTGGTCCTTAAAGCATACCAGCTACCCGCACAATTGTCGCTTCTGCCTCCGGATGGATCGAGAACTTTGGAGCCGGCGGTACAGTCCAGTGTAATTTTATCAGCGAGGTGGCGGGCGAATGTTTCGACGCAGCTTCTACTGCCTTTGGTACACCCACTCCTGTTGTAATCCCAATCGCTTCATATACTACACCTTTCCCAAGTGTTCTTAGTGCCAGCACTGTGCCAATGCAGACGTCGAGCTTGGATCCTCAAATCATTTCACCAACGCCTACTTCTGCATCTTCAGACACCTCTGAGAGCTCTCGAAAATCATCAGTGGGAGCAATTGTTGGCAGTTCAATTGCAGGACTCCTAGTCCTCTGTGTTCTTTTGATCCTATTTTTATGGCTCCGACGACATCGAGTACTGGATTGTGAGAAAGCTAGCGTACCCGGCCAATATTCACGGTTAGTATATTGTTGGCTACGTATCTTCTGACACAAGCTCAGCGAGGAAGTCCCATTTGCTTCTTGCAGTAACAATTTCCAGGATATGGGCGACCTGTCCCTTCTACCCAATTTGGCACCGCCAATTTCTGATCGAGCGTCATGGGCCAGTAGCACTAGAGACTCGCTGACAGAGGTGAGCCTATCTTGAGGGATATAGCAAGGTTCTTACACTAACTGCCATAGACGACAACTGAGAATTCCACACAGCTGCAGCTTCAATGGAAAGTTAAAATAGCACGAGAAGAACTTCATTCCCTGCAGCACGCGTCAATCAACGCACTTCACGATGATAATAGCCATGGAAAGGCAACGTCTAGGCTACAGGATAGGATGATTGATATCTTGGAGCGTTTGAAGAGGTTGGAGGAAGAGCAACGTTCGATAAACGAGCCTCCACCAAACTATGTGGGATAGCCTATTAGGTCAATATTGAGCCCTGGGGCTCCTATATGATTAGCTTTACCCTTTGAAAGGTTAAATCACCACTGCTGGCGGTGGCTTATAACAGTTAGGTGGGATATGATGGAATCAAAGCCAACCCGGGGATCTCCTTCTGTGATTTGTCTACGTATAAAGTATTTAAACACCCAGTGATAACAAATAAGGTAACCAAAGAAACGAAATAAGTACTATTAAGGAAGTGAAATCGCATTTAGCTAGTCAATCGGTAACCAAATTAGTAGGTACAGAAACGGTCGTCGAGACCGGAACAACTCCAAGTCCTCAGTTCCTACAACAGCTACTACTTATTACATGCACAGTTTTTACACGCTCTTACTCCCTTTAAATTAGCCTTATACTTGCAAAAGCAAGCATGGGCTAACTATCGGAGGATAGGAGGAGAATTAGGTCCAACGCATCTCTTTCTCACTTTTAATTGTATTTGCCTAGTACTTCAGCTTTATGTCGTCAGTTTATACAAGTTTAGCAAAGCTTCCTAATCCATCCCATAAATCCTTAAAGTGCATGAAGGAATTCCATCTACAAGTACACAGGAGACTAGGCCTACATTGACTATTGAAGTACACTGGCTCAGTAGAAGTTGCAATGACCAGATTTGAAAGATTTTCGTCCGATCTCCCTTTGCTGAGCTTTGATATAGGCCCTACTTGAATGAATATATAGTTGGAGTAGCGAAACTGAGTATCTCAAAGACTCGATGCTATTGTAAGGTAAGGTATCTCTTGGGTATCTCTCTTTAAAGTTTGCTTACTTACTTCATATGGATGCTAAGAACGTAGGACCCACGTAATATTCTAGAGCACGGATAGAGCCCATCAATTGAGCTGTCGGGACCGATATTCGTGAAAAATATTTGAAAATGAACCGCGTGGCTCCTGCCTACCGTAGCGGCGAGGTATGTATTAAGCATGTACATGAATCACAAAAACTTGAACTTTGCGCGCAACGGAGAAGTACAAGGAAGCAATGCTTCGGAAAAACGGCATGCCTACATAAATAGCCTCCCCAATCTTCAATTTTCAAAATATATCCAACAAGTCTCTGGCGTGGTCCAGGTACAACACTGTGAATTTCCCTCTCTTTTGACTTCCTTTTAAGTTTGAGTGTTCTTGCACATCGGTACTTCGTTACTATGCTTTTTCTATTTCCTCTCTTCGCCTTCTGTGTTGGTAAGATTCAACCTGGTTTCTGCGCCGTGGTACTGAAGATTCGCTTTCAGGTCATGCTTCCTCCCAAAGCAGTATCACACTCTGGCTGTTTGGAACTTCAGGTCGCCTACTACCGGGCCAGGTAACTCTGCCACTGCTCCCTGTGGGGACAGCAACCGACGGCCTTTCAACTACATATCTATATGAGGTTGCGGACGCTATAGTGACCGAATTTGACGAGGGCACTCCAGTAGCTGAACCTTTAAATCCAGGTAAGTTCACTGTCAATTATTTGACACTTAAGTGGTCCTTAAAGCATACGAGCTACCCGCACAATTGTAGCTTCTGCCTCCGGATGGATCGAGAACTTTGCAGCCGGCGGTGCAGTCCAGTGTAATTTTATCGACGCGGTGGAGGGCGAATGTTTGGACACCACTTCTACTGCCTTTGGCGCACCTACTCCTGTTGTGATCGCAATCGCTTCCTATACTACACCTTTCCCAACTGTTCTTAGTGCCAGTACTGTGCCAATGCAAACATCGAGCTCGGACTCTCAAATCATTTCACCAACGTCTACTCAGGCTTCTGCATCTTCAGACACCTCTGAGAGCTCTCGAAAATCAACAGTGGGAGTAATTGTTGGCGGTTCAATTGCGGGTTTCCTAGTCCTCTGCGTTCTTTTGATCCTGGTATTAACATTAATTCGTCGACAAAAAGTATTTGATTTTGAAAAATTCGGCCAAAAATCATGGTAAGCAGGCCACCCTCCTTATTACTATCTGGTCTAAGCGAGTATGCTTCTGTAGTGAAACTTTGCAGAATTTGAATCCAACTCAGAGAGTGGTTCGAACCAATTTGACACCGTTTTATACAAATTCTAATCAAGCAGAAGTGAGAGCCTTATCCAAATACTGCCTCAGCATTAAAGGTTCCAGATGGTTCTGACATCCAATGGCTTTTTTCTGTAGACGGCAAACAAAAATGCCAAAGAGCGGCAGCTCCAAAGGCAAGGGAAGATTCAAGGTGATAGCGGACATAGTAGCGGACATGAAAAAGCTGCGGCCCCGCAAGATACTACTAGTAGTAGTAGCATGCCTGAAATTTTGGAGCGATTGAGGAGGTTAGAGGAGGCGAATGCGCCTCCACCGAGCTATGTGTAAGTACTGCCAGTAAGGACGTGGGATAGCTCATGAATGTTATTGGGTCTTGGTCAATACTACTACTTACTATATATAATTAGGCCTAAAGCAGTCTCAGAGGTTGACGTTACGATTGTAAGTTCGGATTGTAAGAATCCTTTATTTGGTCAACCTCTTAGAGGATTGGTCACCAAGCTAAGGAAGAAGAAGTATATTGCACCGCTCGGTTCCGCCGGCTAAGCCAAGGAGTAACCCGATGTGGCACTCGGTCCTCTCTTCTTCGGGGCGTTCATGGGAGAACTTTCTGCTGCGCTCATGTTAACCAATTGGATGCGTTTCTGAACGTATACACACACATATCGCCAGCAGTGAGCTCTACGGGGACCACTGGAAATGGAGAGTGGGGAAACGCAGAGGAAATAATGTAATAAAAATGTTGATTTCGAGGTGAAGAGACATTCCGCTATGCTATTGGCTGTTAATTTGGCTTCTTCACATTGACAATCTCTACTTTAGTCTTAGTCTATTTCAACAAGCCGCTACAGATGGACTCCCTCAGACTATCAGAACTTTTCCGACGTATTCTCAGTGTGCATCAACCGTTTTCTAACGCCTCCCTCTGGTATGACCCCGTACTGCCCTGACAAAAAAGTATGCCATTATCCGCATGCTTCTCGAACCTGGAATCTCTCGTTTCTAGCTATCCGGAAGAGGAACGACACATTCTAAACACCCTCTCTTCGCATTGGACCAGGATATGGAAACCGATCGAAAGCCTGATAAACGGAAGAAGCGGCGGCTCTCATAGATATTCCATCCTTTTCTCTCCAACTTCGACGATTCGGACACGGATGAGTGCAAGCAAGTGTCACTCCTGGGTCTTACGATGGTCTGCTATCTCAGCGGTGGTGGTAATACCGACGATCGATTGGATGATTTTGTTTGCGGTCTCCGGGAGAATGGCACAGGGCTTTAGTGAGTACTAGTAGTTTTTTCTTTCTTTCTTACCCCTGACCTCCCCTGACTTGAAACATCAGGATCGCGAATGTCTAGTAGATTAACCTACCAACGAACCAACAGACTAATCGACCCAGGTTTAACTGGATTTGCAACAGACGATATCGACAAAGGTGGTGTGCCACTTGTGCTAACTTGCCTTCAACTCGTTCGAATTGGACGACTATTGCGAGTCCGTTAAGGGGGTTTGTCATCATCCCAGCCCAGTGTATTCTCGACCTCCGCATCCTCCCCCTCCCTCTTTCGGTTTGCGGCCTCCGCCTTTCCGTGTTGCGCGTTCGCGTTGCTTTTGTCCAATCCAAATCAAGACCACACATGGTTCAAGTAACTTGCTGCAATTTGCACCATGGTATAATCCGCCTATGCCAGCCAGCGCATGATGAGATTGCTTACACAGTGACCTGGGGTGTATGTACTGTATCCAAGGTCTTGCTGGATTGGACGTACGACTCGCAAAGAATTCTACAAAGGGATAAGGGGACTCAAGGTCCGTGTATGAATGACGCATCCTGCCTGTATCACTAAATCCTCAATTCAAAACAAGTACAGCGCGTCTCGAGTTTCAGCTTTTCATCTTGTATTATCTCGCTGCTCTTATTCCTAGAAAACATTACAACTATTGTACAGTTTCTGATCCGGGATGTTTGATTTTCGCATCAGGGATGTTCAAGAAGATATCCTCCTTCAACAGCAATCGTCTGAGAAAAGAATAGTCAATGAGTATGACGCTCAAAATCTGACTACTGGCTAATTGCTCACCTGGCCATAGGCATACTGATTACAGGCCAACATCACAACCGCCTGTGCCATATCTTCATCCTCCCCGGGTCTCCCCGTGGGAATCCCCTTCTTCTCCCCATAATCCTCCCCAGTCAGAATGCTCGACTTGTTCATCTCATCGCTCGGGAAGATTCCAGGTGCAACAGAGTTGACTCGGACATTAACTGCATTCCTACGAAGTTCCTGTGCAAGTAGAGTATTCAGATGGATAGCAGCGCCTTTCGAGACGTTGTATTTAAACTGATGTTGGCTTGTACGGGTGATTCCAGAAATGGATGTGATGTTGATTACCGCGGCGGTACGACCTCGATGGGTGCTCGACGTTGCAGCGAGGAGAGGAATGAACGCCGCCGTCATGAAGAAATATCCAACGACATTCGTTCGATATACATCCTCCCATTTCTCTATATCCTCGCTCTCAAACAACTCCTTGCTCAATCCTTCGGCGCTTTCATCGCCCTTTGTCACGTCGCTCCTCCCAAAAGTCACTCCAGCGTTGTTAAGCTAGCACATCGACATTCTTCTCCCCGCGCCGTATGAGCTCCTCGACGAGATTACTGATGGACTTTTTGTCGGTGATGTCGCACTCGATAGCGATCAACTGACCTTGGGTATGAGCAAGACTACTCCCCCAAGTATTGACCACGTTGCTAACCCTAAGCACCGATTTTCGTCGGGGCGAACGCCTGTGAGATCATGAGGCCGATTCCGGTGCCTAGTAAGATAATTAAATTTGTATCATTATATTAATATAATATCTAAACCTCCTCCTGTAACGACACATGTCCAGTCGGACATATTGAACAGGTTTTTGGCGGTGAATTTTGAGTTGGTTGTTTTCTCGTTAGAAGACATGGCGCAGATGAAGGTTAAATGCCAAGGTTTGGAAGGAATTGCATTCATTTCGCTCAGCTTTTAAGATGCGTTCGACGAATCTCTGACGCCACGTTTGACGAGGTCGATGATGACTTTTGCGCGTCTGAGTATCGCGCTGACGCTAAGTCTGACGATCGGAGTTGACATCAGAGCCAGTGTAACTTGTAACTGTCAGTCTTGTTTTAGGTGTCGGCGAACTTGAAGCTTCCTGGAATACCAATGATCCCAAAGGAGAGAATGACGAAGTTCTTGTTCGCTCCGCAATCGCAAAAATCCAAATCACACTTTCAAATTGTACAATAGATGGACGAGGATGGCTGAGTGGAGCTTGCATGGGTTGAGACTGGTCAAATTCTTCTATTTGTCCGTCATACTTGGATCGCAACTTGAAGTTCATATTCTGTTTCGACCCGTTCAGTCACTATAAAGGATGATTGTTCGCAGGGGGAATAAATACTGCATTATTGGTACGTATACCGATTACAAAGGAGAGTTTGGATAAAGTAAAAGAAAGTACACACTACTCACTCTCAGCGACAAATTATTTGAAAGAGACGAGCAGAAATTTGTGGCAGGACCAATTTTCGGTAAGTACATCCTCAGGCTCTGATTCTGAACTCGGAACTAAACATTAATGATAGCCTCGACTACGCCAGGTACACTGTCAAAGAAGTCCAGCACTGGAAAATCGGCATGTCAGAGGAAAGGAAAGTCACAATATTTTCGAGGGGAAGCAAGGAAGAAAATCAGTACGCACTAACAATCCCAAACCTCTTTCCCGAATTCTCCTGCAACCAAGGGAGAATTTTCTGGTTGACTCCCGGGACGTCTGTTCCGTTTCCAAGGGCCATGATCTATGTAAAGTACCGTGTCAGTAAGTCCAGTATAATAGAATCCTAATACACAGTTCAACGTACCCTAGGCGTTTCGCCATCTGTATCATGCTCTGAGCTCGCAAACGTTATATACAATTGATCTGGGTGAATGTCTGGGTTTATCGCCTCCTGGAGATGGGCAATTGTGGCGTTGTATTTCCATTGGATGTTGAGGGCTGCAGATGCAGAGTCGGGGAGGCCGTCCGTTTCATAGTAATCCTACAGCAAGGGGGCTGAGCTTTGGCTGAGCTGTGTGAACGTTTGATGCTGGTACGAACCTCGATATAAGCAACTTGTTCTACCCCATCGATAGTATTATACACCAAAGTAATATTCGGATCATCATCTGTCCAATCCTCAGGATCAAGGTGAATCCCGATACGTTTACTGTATTCTGGGGCAGTAGGAAGAAGATTAAAGTCGAACCGTTGGAGCAGGATGAGTTTTCCCCGAGCTTCGCCTAGGCTGGTGAGCTGTTCAAGTGTATGTGTTAGAGGGAAGGGATGATAGGACGGACGAACGAAGGGGGAGGTTAATAAGTAGGTGAATGAGAAGGGGATTGAATTAATGTTATCGGGTATAAACGCACCGTTCCGTTAACCTGCGACCAAAACTTGGTCGCCAACTCATCATTCATTAGAGCATCATACAAAGCTTCCTGGAATGCCTCTGTATATTCGGTCCCCGTACCACTTTCGTGGTTGATGGAAAGAAGGACGGTTTCAGTGGGGTGGGCATCGAGCCAATAGTAGAACCCGAATAAGACGTCTTGGAAGCGGGTTGTGGGAGCGAGGAGGGCTTGTGCTGGGTGACGGGATGGGAAACAAGGGAGGGAAGGGGATAAGAGAAAGACTCGATAAAAGAAAGGGATAAGACAGCACCATGATAAAACCCAATCGTATCATTTCCAGGATTCCAAGCAACACGAAGATCAAAGGCGCGAATCCCACCATTGAGCATTTGGAAGTACGAGTGCTCTTGGCATTGGAAGAATTCTGCTGCTTCGATACTTTGCAGTGTAACTATTATTAAGATGGACTCGGGGAAGGGACGGAGGTTAACTCACGGACCAGTGTATCCAAGAAGTTCATCTTGTCTTGCTTGTGTATAGTTCCCTGTGAAAACAGTTCGGGGGCAAAACTAGTAGGACTCAGAGAGTGCGTACAAGTAGAGGAATCATGTGTTCCAGGGATACTCATATGAACCAACAGAGTATCGTCTGGGATCTTTGCCATCCAGTCGCAGGTTGCATTCAAGGCTGCGTCGCATCCAGTGTCATAGCCTGTATAAATCAACAAATAATTTCAAGCTTATTGAGCCGGAATCAGCTGTAGGCTGTACTGCGTACCTAAAATGGGAGCTCCTCGATCTAAAATCGCCGCTAGAGCAGCTTGAGCGAGATTTTGTTGAACCGAGGATGAGACCGAGTCTGAAGTTGTGCCCTGACCCAAGGCATTAGCCAGTAGAGTGTAATAAAGCGGAGAGGAGGCAAAGAGCTTGAGCCTGAAGATCACCATGATGGTGTCTGCTGAGGGAATGAAGGAAAGCTGAAGCTTTACCGATATTTATACTTACTGCATTGGATTGGAGGTGTCGGATAGCAAGTCTGTGCTTGTGATGGCTCTTGGCTGATGGAAATATATGCCTGGAGAACTCAAATCCACTTGAACATACACGTTTGAATAATTATCGAACACATTAAGCTCCTCCACTACGGCGTTGCCTATTTAGAAGGTCGATTTGAGGTTTAAGCGCCATCTAAAAATTGAAGGTCGGGCTTACCGAAAAAGGCAGACCCGGTTGTGTTCCGCCATTTTCTGAAGCTAAAGAAACGCGACACTTACCGTTCCTTCCACATCTTCGACAGTGTAAAAATCTCCGCTTTCTGGCGCAAATTTCCTTAGAAACCGTACATTCCGACAAAACTTGACCTATATAATAGTTCTTAATATAAGAAAAAATGAATACGCGTCAGTCACAAACGGTATCCATACATACCATCGTAGATATACTAACTGTAAACCTTGCGTGACTACTAGGCCGTCTAGCGTTCCAAGGGTCCGGGGAGAAGAGAAAGGATCTTGCGCCGACGTGGAAATGTTTTCGTACCAGGATATATTCTAGTAAGGGTATGTGCTATATATCAAGGTTCTATAAACTACGCCTAACATCACCCAGCGCCCTCGGGTTCAGAGAATTTCCGAGCTTCCGTGGTAGGACGTTGTATGAGATTCTAACGGGCCAAGAGTTTTGCTATCAACTGCGCGCAAGCCTAGTGTGCGCGGAAAATTCCCCGCAAATTGTCCCAGACGACACTCGGGCTCTGCGCAGCGTCAATACCATGCCAGAGACCCTTGGACTTGTAGTATTCTGCCACGGGGCCGGTCTGAATTCAAGAGAAGCATTATTAGCACGACGGGACAATGAAAGGAAAGGGTGTACGGCGAAACACGGCTTACCTGCGCGTGGTACGTCTTGAGCCTCTTCTGCAGTGTCTCGACATTGTCATCTGAGCGCTGGATGAGAGGTTCTCCGGTGATATCATCCACCATTGGCTTCTTGGGTGGGCTGTAAAAGAGAATCAGCATGACAGACTGGACAATGAGCAGGGCACCAACTTGAATTCTCGGTGATACGACCGTCCACTTGCTGGGTGAATCAGTCTTCCAGTGATTCGTGAAATGAGTAGACTATCATCGATCAATAGCTGAACGACAGAGTCAAGGTGTTCGCCGCGGGATTCAAGCATGGAATCGAGCTTTTGAGCTTGAGGAACGGTACGAGGGAATCCGTCAAGAACGAAGCTGCATTCATACTCAGTCCGGCTTTAGAACGCAGTGTAATTTGGTTACTCACCCATTCTTGCATGCCTGGTTCCCTTCAAGTTCACCCTTTATCATTCCAACCATGACTTCATCTGGCACCTAACGCGTCGCCATTAATGGTAAATACCAGAAGAAATGGAATCAAACTCACCAATCCACCTTCGTCCATAATCTTCTTGGCCTCCACACCAAGTTTGGTCTTTTTGGAGACCTGATCACGTAGCATATCTCCTGTAGCGAGATGGCACACGCAAAACTTTTCCCGAATGAGCGGCGCTTGGGTTCCTTTACCTGAAAATTGGGAATGTCAAAAACACCTTGAGAGACTTGGGAGAAGAAATTGTACCAGCTCCTGGAGGTCCCATTAGGATAGTGCGAAGCTGTTCTGCTGGCGAAGCCTTGGAAGTTTGACCTTCCAACGCTTTTATTTTCTCATTGAGCTGTGCAACAAGAGACTTGAGATATTCGAGTTCAGAGTTCATGTTTGAGGAGAAATGAGAATTCGAGTACAGATTTTATAAGCCCAAATTCTGCACAACTTTGAGAGACGATCCGAAAAGCTGGACGCGAGCGACGCAAACGGTGAGGGTCGGGACACCTGAGTTCAACCGCGTCACGAATAACGAATATGTTTACATAAGCAACAGTTGACGGATCGGAAGGACACGGATGAGTCTCCGAGTCCGAAGAACGAGCGGAGGTAAGCAAAGTTCAAGCAAGAAAGGATGATATAACTGAAGAATCTAGTAAAACATACTGACGCGGACATAATGCGATTTAACGAAAACGGGCTAGTATCGGAATTCATCACACAAGGACCGCAACTCATGCTGAGGATTCCAATACCAATGCGCTTGGACTCGGAGAGCTCCAGCCTTAGAAGTTTCCAGCCTATCAACGTCAATGCTAATGTCGCTATGGCTGCAGTAAAGAACGATTGTTCAGAATCATTAATATCAAGCATTGCTAGTACTCACGCGTCATTGAGATGGTCGAGCAAAGCATCAAACGTACGAGCGAGCGTCTTATGACAGTGTACGCAGCAGATAGCATCGTTATCCCAGGTATTTCCATCCGGTTCTGAGGTGAGGATCAATTTCGATTCTTCGCCAAAAGGATCCACTGTCCTCAGGGGATGATTGTCATGATGGTTAAGCTGTCGTAGAGAAGGAACAGCGTTAAATGGTACATGTCCTTAAGACACTATACAATGCCTACCGCAAAAGGCCACCTCATGAAAATCCGAACACTGTGTTGCTCACAACATTCGATGAGAGGATTAGCAAAGTCCAAGTCCTTTATCGTGGTAGTAGCCGGGTCAAGAGAACAAGTTTCGACAATCTTCTTTGCGTTTTGTGAGCCGATCTCACTCCAAGTGATTGATTGAGAGCTCCATGGACCTGCTGTGAAACTAGATGATAGTCTAGGCCTGTACGCCTTTATTCGTTCATCGCTGCGACTTTTGACTGGTTGCCTGTGCCAAAGGCAACAGGAATGGTAGAACATCTGGGGATAAATCATCCTAACAGCATTGCTCCTGGGATTGGTAGCATCCAAGCAACCTGTGCATTCGAAGACTGAAGTTGCGAGGTGCAGATCAGCGGGAGAGGCGTTAGGGCGAGATTTTCTCATAATTTCGACCAGCTCCTGTATCTTCAGCGCATCTCCATTCATCAATAATATGAGGAAGGATGCTGTAGAAACATTGACCGGAAAAAGTCTGAAGTGAGCTCTTCATCCTCGAGGGTATGCCATACCAAGTCTTCAAAAGAGTGGATTGGCGAGGACATCAACCAAGCTAGGGAAAGGATCTCGAAGATCGGATGCAGACCTGATCACGTTAAACTCTTGCTCGAGTAGAGAATAGCGATGGACAGCAATACAACGTCTTTCCTCATCCCAAGCGCCTGTTCTTACACTCTACTTAGCGTTTCCACCAATTCGGTTCTGATGTTGTTCCAATCTTGAGCGGAAAATATTATCAGAACAAAGCAGACCGCGATTAATAAGATTTCCGTACCCTCTTCTGTCAAATTCTTCGACAGCTTGACTACTTTGTGGCAAGTGAAACTATCCCCGCCGTCAGGCGAGATAATTTTCTCCGCCTCCTCGCGCCACCCAATCTCTCCTAGTCGAGCAAGGATCCTGATTGAAGCTTTCAGGACCGTTCGGCTTGAGGATATAGATATATAGATACTCACGCTTCCTTCCTTTGTAAGCTGAATACCCTTTATCCTGACACTGTGCCACCTCTGACAAAGAGCACCATGCTAGGAAAACTAGTTTGAACGACGTGAGGTGTCAAATGATACGAAAACACTTACATCGGCTCTGGCGCGGTGTTCAGCACGCTTACGATTTGTCCAAGAGATGTGATCGTCGGGATGAAGTGATTCATATTCTTCTCTCAACTGCTCCGTTATCATCGGACTACCAATGGTAACGGTGTGCCCTTTTGTTGATTTCAGTCAATGTGAACAGGATAATTGTAACTTGACTGACGATTTCGCTGAATGTGCTCCCATGGCAAGATATTTGAGTAGGTGAATTCGACTGACCAGCCTTTCATGAGCTCTGAGTGCTCAGGGAAACTAGCAGCTGCGAATTGAGAGGTAGAAACCGTGAAAGAGGCATCAGACGCACGAAGGTCATACATCTCTTGCAGCACCTCATGCGAAAAGACCACAGTACATCATCACAGCATTCTTCGTGCACAGACCTAGAACTTGTTAAGCGTTACCAATTGAAGACCATCTATGCGTGTGCTCACATGGCAGTACGACTCGTAGAGAAGATGAGCATATTGAGGTTCGCTCATATCGTCTGGAATAGGGTGGTAGACCTTCAACCCTTTCGCGAGCAGTACGCCAGACAAATCTCGAGGTCTTGTTCTTCAAAGTAACTCGAAGGGTTTTAGATGTACGAGCGAGACGGAGAAGATCATCCGGATTCAAGAAACAGAAGATCTGCGTGAATAGTATGTACATCAACTCTAGGAATTGAAGCAAAACCAATCTATGTAGGCACACCTCAAGAGCCATATCTAGCGAAATATTCTCCAGCCTAGACAGCACTGCAGGTTCCACATTCTCCTCCGTTCTGGATTCAACATGGGAACCATCGTTTTTGTTCGGCTGAACACCGTCCGCCCTTAAAGCTTCGCCTTCAGAGCTAATCCTGGCCTGTTTTCTGGGGCGCATTCCTTGACTGGCTTCCTCCTGTTCTTCCTCCTCGTCATGATTGACATAATTCAACTCTGAGTTGCCACTGGAAGTCAAGGGAGCTACGTTTGAGTAAAGGATCTGAGAATCATCTGAAGCGCTTTGATTCTCGCTGATTTGAATATTCTGAGTCATTGAAGTGAAAATCGTTGTGGATAAAGTTGGATAAAGTCACAAAGAACTTAGATTCTAGAACGCGTGAGCGCTTATTGGGTCATGTCACGCACGTCAGCATGTGATCATTGATGAGTCAGTCTACGCGTCTACGCGTCTCTTTCGCGCTCGACCAAGAAATTGC
Organism: Gymnopus androsaceus JB14; assembly: GCA_009733575.1. Lineage (NCBI taxonomy): Eukaryota > Fungi > Basidiomycota > Agaricomycetes > Agaricales > Omphalotaceae > Gymnopus > Gymnopus androsaceus. Next base: position 102,817 of record ML769567.1, read on the forward strand.
TAAAACAAGATAAAATCATCTGAAGTAATAGAATGTATGCTCTTGGTGTACATGTCAAATATTCAATTTCGCTGGATGCTACAATCGAGTCTGTCGGCCTCCTGAAGTATCACAGCCAGTCACTTGTCAAGCCCTTCCCAGTCGGATGTTGTCAGTCTTGTGGGTTCTTTGAGGTTATTTCATCAGATTTCTCGAGTTTTCAGACAACTTCTATGCAATCATGGCTGCTTTGAGATATTTCAGCTTCCGCGGTAGCTGTTTAACGAAAACCAATGTTATTGGTCTCCGCGGTGGAACATGCTTCCCAACCATCGAAGCACTACTGGAATCATTTTAGCACCTGTTAGATTTGGGTGATCTTCCCTTCAAGTTTGAGTACTAGTTTCAAGTTGTCTCTTTGCTATTATCATACTTATTCGAAGTTGTAGCATCAATGCATGAATATTTATTCTGGTTCCAGTGCAATATTGTTATCTGTATCGGGAGGGAGGTCCCTGAGCGCTTTGTACCATCTCCGTGCAATTTCGGCTGCGGAGCACTGGCCTGAGTCCTGAGGCCTAACTCGAGGTGACCTTGAAGCACGAAGGATGGAATTACTTCCCGAAAGCTTAAAACCTAGTAGTAGTTACTAGCACTGCTAGGCAACAGGCCAAGCTTCCTTTGAGTAAGTAGATTCAGAAACTCGTCCGTTTCCAAAGGACTTGTCAAAAACTTGAACGATGTGATTGTTATTTATTACTTCCAGCTATCAGCCCCGCACATCGCCCAAGTGTTGGCGCGTTTGCAACCTGACCGCTGTACCCGAAATGTCCACGTTTCACCGAGGTAGGGGTAATTGTACTGAGGCCTTGGTCGAGCCAAGAGCTCACCTTGGCCCAGGGTATAAATCTCGTTGAAGGATGTATTTTCTGGTACAGGTATAGATATGTATGACCATCATTTAATATTTCATCGAGATAGTTTCTGGCAAAGCAGCTAGTACCCTGCCTCCCCCTGCCTCCCTGCGGCTGAATCGTTGTGAGCGCGATTCTGAACTAAGTAAGTCTAAGTATCAAACGAATTGCGGATTTAATTTTAAGGAAGACGTGTTCGGCCACGGACTTTATGCCTTGCATCACATATGACGAGTTCTAGCTTTTCGGCAAGGTCAACTGTGCGGGAACGAGTGAAACGTCAGTCCTAAAATTGTACAAAGTTCCTAGAGTTACTACAGCAGTTTTCGATGTCGGAGGATTCTTGAATCGGAGGAGCTGCATGAGCAGCTCGAGCCTAGTGAACACGATGAGGAGCAAAGTGTTCATCGCGACTAGGAGTGGGGCGGTGAGATTGAGATACCGCCGGGTAGTACGCATCAGGCACTGCATGGCGGTATTTGCGCGGCTATTTTTGTGGTAACCAGAAAATTCGAGAAGTTGAAGTCAATCCATGGGTCCCAGATCAAGCTAAAGCCTTTACTAAATCCGTAACCATAAACTAGCGACGCGAAATCCTGAGTGGAGTGACTGGAGTCCCGTGTTCCCGCATCGGGTAGTAGATCGGTCGAATGGGGAAAGCCAAAGCTGACAATCACGGATGGCACAGGCGACCCACGTGGTCCTCCCATCTTATATATATACGAGTATCGCGTCGCGAAGTAGGAGGTTTGAGGAACCCTTTGGGCCGTACAGTCCACGAACACAGTAAGTTTGAGCAACTATGCTCCGGTAATCCGAGTCGCTGATGGAGTTTATAGAATGGCTTAAGCTGAACAATAATTCTCAAATATAGCTTTCATTTCCCACTTCTTATCCTTCCGCTGAAAGGGGACGTGATTCCTTGAGACGTTCTGCCAAGTGTGTCTCATTCTTCTTATAATTTTGCTCGCTAAATTTAATTTATTATTCGAGTTCTCCCAATGGCGACTACTATGCTTGCAACCATTTCATCTCACTCACATGGATTATCTTCTATGGTTCTGTCACCTTCTGGCTCGCTCACCTCCAACACGGCTGGGTCGCCCTTGCCTCGTATTCCCAGGAGAACGTCTTCCACTCAGCGCGCATACTGCAGCGGAATTACCATTTCGCCGAAAGCGGTCTCTAGTCCAGTAAAGATTACGATGCAGCAAGCCACTCCTCTAGATGATAACTCTGCTTCTACTTCCGGAATTAACGCCGACTCCAGTAGCTGCCTTTCTTCCGCCCGAGCTAAAGGTCCTCGGGGTTCTCGGCAAGTTCCCGCAGAGCCAGCATCTCCCAAGTTCGGTATCGCTGGGTCACAGAAGGAACGTACTGTCTCTCTCCCCAGGGAGAGCGAGCCGCCTGTTTTGATCCTCAAAGTTCTTCCTTCGAGAACGCACTCGGAGACGCAGGTAGCATTCCCATCAGTCCAACCAAGTTCTCATAAATCCGCTCCTCTCCCTCCCGCCCTCGTCGTTCGAAAGAAATCTGGTCAGCTAGTTAAACCTTCGCTCAAGAGATCCAAATCGGCATTCAAAGGTTCTCTGTCCGTAAACCCCGGGGGCTTGTCCAGTAAAAGCGAACCAGCTACTCCCACTGTACCCAAAGCTGTTAAATTCGATTCACGCTTGGAGCACGTCAAGCTGTTCCTCGCTGAGCAACGGCCACGGGCAGTTTCCAGAGATGGTAGTCCTACTGATGATACAAGTGGGACAGAAAGTGATTTCCCGTCGTTCATCTTTGGAGATACAAAGTCAAAGTCTCTAAAGATGATGGTCACCAATATGCCTCCCTCTCTGAACCTTGATACCGATATAGTCATGGAGGAGATGAAGCTTTCGTCGGATGAGATTAGCATTGTCGGTAGGGTCCGAGTACGGAATATATCTTTCCAGAAATGGATCGCTACACGTTTCACCTTTGACGATTGGCAGACTACGAGTGAAGTTACGGCGAGATACCTCGAGTCAGCCGGCGAAGGGTTTGACATCTTCGGATTCTCTATCAGATTGTCCGATCTCATGGCGCGCATCGAGGAGAAGACGCTAATAGTCGCTCTTCGGTACAACGTCGATGGCAGGGAGATTTGGGACAACAATTTGGGACAGAATTATGTTGTTAAATTCGCAAAGGAGGTGCCTAAATCAGCGGGGCAGCCATCTGTCGGCGCATTAGGCTCAGATCGCGACATTTCTTCAGGTAGCGACATCTCTGATTTGCATAGTCGATTAGAGCAGGTCGCGCAGAAGAGGAATGAAACTGCTGCTGTTCCATTCTCACGGCCGTTGACTTCTTCAGATCCTGCATCGGCTCTCAAAGCAGAAACATCGCTCTCTTCTCGATACGACTTTGGTGCATCTTTCAAAAGCGTCTCTAGCACTACGTTTAACACTCGTCAGCACACCCGAATGCACTCGTACCCGCTCGTCACCAGCTCCTCCGTCGGCTCTGTTCCAAGGCCTGAGATGTCGAAAAGGCGCGTCCATGCTAAATGAAAAACCAACTCTAGGTTCTCCTCGCGATTTAGAGGAGATCTTCCGACCGGCGCCCTTCATCCCATCCGATACCGAAAATGGACCAGAGCCCATCATCAAGAATCACCAGCGCGGGTCCTTTGATTTGAGCGGCATGGGCTCATCGATTGTGGACATAACGCCTCCTGGTACTCCCCGTTCGAGGTCCTTTAATGATGCAACGCCCATAGCCAGCCCTCGACATTACTCCTTTCCTTTCATCAAGGCCGGGAGTCTATACCGTGCTCCAGGCTTTGGCTTTGGACTTGCTCCAAAAGAGGTTCTCTCGGCTGAAACAAATGACGGATTGTCATCATTGATTTCACCTCCGATTTCCGAATCCGAATCGTCAACGCCTGGCGCCTCTCCTCCTTTTGCACTTAGTCCGGTGCCAATGGAATCTGCCAGTCCCAGAACGGACTACAATCAGTTCCTAGATAGGTATGCTATGTTGTCCCTGCTCATAGTATCGTTACCTAAAATCGCTGCTATAGGTTCTGCTTTTTCACCGGCTCTGGGACTAGTGGTAGCAGTTCTAATGATTCAGCTTCGGAACCGCTCTCTCGTTCGTCGTCTATTTCAAGCATAGATGAATTTCTGTCTTCGTCCTCGCCACGTTTGCATGATGCGGGAGGGTTCCGTCTGTTTTCCCCTCAGCCCGTTACTCGAACTCGCGATGACATATCTATACGAATCAGCTCTGGGATAACATCTACGGCTACGCCGCAGGAATGCCTTGATGGCTCGGATTCACGATCAGTCACTCCAACTGCGAGATAGTTTTGTAGCCTCCAACATTTTGTTCATTTGCATTTTTCGATCTACTCTAGATCGTCGGTATTTATTGGTTTTATCTCATAAATTTATGTTTTATAGATGGGTTTTAAAATACGGGTTTCTTCGATGGAAGATTGATTCTGCCATTTTTTTCACCTCTCCCCCGTTCCCCATTCCCGCATCATTCATCTTAGTCACTGATCCTTTAAGTCTCGTCGGTCTTTCCCCATTCCCTCCTGTACTATATATTATCTTGTTTGTACCACTATCCTTCCTTTCATGGCCCTGATCACATTTATGTTCTTTTCTCGAGTTCTCGATCTAATCCCAGTTTCCCAAAAACGCTACCTCCCATCAATGTTTGTGGCTGCTTGCATATGTATACGTATCCTTATTATTACTTGCATACGAATTCTACGAATAAACACGCACATAGCCTAGGCCTCCGCCTCGAGCAAGGCCTCGAGTATCGTAAAAAATTCCATTTGTTTTGTGTCGTGTTATGAGCGTAGCAAACCTAGTCCTGAGGACATACGTTGTAAAAGGAAGGTCAAAGCGGTATTTCTGATTTGGCGGCAGGCAAGATAAGCATCGTGGCGTTTGGTGCGTACTTTGCGAGAGGATTCATCAGAGGGTTATTTATTTTTGGAAGTTAACAAATTAAATCACCCTCGGCAAATTTCTTCATACCATGGTGTTTTCTCGCAACAGGAAAGCTTTCGCTGATTGATTCAAAATCTACTATGTAAAACAAATTGCCATTATTCAACGGAGTCCAAGGGGAAAAAAAGTATTTAGAGACGAGCTCGTCCAGGTTGACCCTTGCAGAGCATGGATGAACGCAAAAATCCAGAGGCAACCCAGTACTTCACCCATTTATCAACGAGGTCGGTGTCTACAGGTTTCAACTTTCGCATCGTTTTACTTAGTCTCATCCCGTTAGACAACGCGAAATCCACTGGTAGCTCTACTTCATTGTCAGCTTTTAGCCAGTTTTCACGAATAAATTTTGCTAGAAAATCCTATGAAAGAACTATGATCAATTGGTGGGCAGCGAGTAAAATACAGCAGCGTACGATATGGGGGAATATATGTTCTTCAGCTGATCGCTGAAGAATTTTATTCCACTCTGGAACCGAGATTAAAGGCAACGAATTGGAGGGAAGTCTTAGCTCACGAATGAGCGAGTTCCGCAATCCCTGCATAAGGATTACGCTTGGTGCACGGTACGGATGTTCGATATTCACCGCGAAAGGCATGTCGTCGCTGGTGAAACCTACGTCAATGATCGTGCTGGAAACAGCGTCCATAGGAATCCATCGGCAGTCAAAAACCTGGGATCCAAGTATCAGATTTATTGTAATCATACAGTTCATCCAACATACGGTTTCCGCTTCAAAAAGGACACCCAGGCTCAGAGATACATTTACCATGACCGGGAACCACTCTGAGGTGGACCAAGCCCCATTGGGTTCTCCGCCACAAATTTGTCCAATGCGTAAGGATGTTGCATCCAGTCCGCTTTTTGCTAAGATCTGACATGTGGTATCAACATCTTGGTAAACATGGAAGAAAGAAAGAAATGTACCCTTTCGACAACATATTTACTCTCTCCGTATCCGTTTCCTATGGCGTACTTTGCATCCATTACTAGTTTTTCTGGGTAAGGACCATTGCTCCTGTCCCAAGCATGAGCCACAGTCACTGACGCCGCAAACAAGAATCGTAAATCGGCGCGGCGTTCACATGAACGAGCCAGATCTATCAAAGACCGCGTCCCTTTGACCTGTGACTCAAACGAGGACAAAGGCATGTTGAAGTTGAGAGTCCATGCCATATGTAAGACCATGGTCAACTCCTGCTGTAGCTAAAGGCAAAATCATCAACGAGGTATTTGCGTGATATCATGCCAGTCCACACCTCCTTTGTTATGGATCCAGATAAACCCAAATCTGGAAGGTCATTTTCACCTTCCAGGAATACCAGTTTCGGTGAGGAAAGCAGAGAAACATCCAGAGCTCTGTCTTCAAACCGAACTTTATGACGTTCCATTATGGTGAAACTTGATGACCGTCTGTTGAGTGCGTATACGCGTCTGACGCGGTCCTTAGAGAGTAACGAGGCGAGTATCTCGGAACCGAGATTTCCAGTAGATCCAGTGAGAAGTATGGTTTCTGCTGCGACATGCCGCTCGCCGTTGTGCTCGACTTTAGGAAGGGCATATTCAAGACCGCTGGAGTATTTTGCAATCATTGCTTCAATCATCTCCGCACGATGCAAGGGGTCTGCAGCGTGTTGAGAATCGGAAAGGCCAGCTTTCAAAGTGTCAATTGTGAAGCTTTGGGTAGAGCGAATAATACTCACAGGGGCTATCCAGTTTGGATTTGTTGGGCATATGAACGAAGGTTAGCAAGAAATTGGGGCAATCAGGAGGCCCAAGGCTTAGATTTATACATACTGGAAAACCAAGCGAAGAACAGATAATCACTTTGACTTCCTCTATTCGGAGTAACACAAGTCTAGGATCAGGACACAACAGCCAACATCAGAAACCACTCTGACATGCCTTGAGTTCTCCGCCACAAATCGAACGTCGCCACAGCAGCGGATATTGGACCTTGCTTGGAGTGGAATTGAAATTTGTTATTAAAGTATAGTTACATGGATTCATTTTTCATTTTGATTAGGAATTAAACCCCGCAATAAACTGCGGCGAGGAAACATGCAAAAGCTGGAATATCAGTAGTGAGGGTGCGCAACGCGTGTATTTTCAGCCAGCGTTTTTGACCTTCACGAGCGGTAGCTGGCTTGTAGATCATACTCTCTATGACACGAGCAATCTATGCAAGAATAAGTAACCTCAAACACAAGTATTGCAGCAGCTGTAACGAACGTTGTAGCCAAAGGCAAAGTGGGCAAATGCAGCCAATGTTCCCCATCCCACCAAGGTTCGTCCAAAGGAATCCTGCGGCAACTTTCTCGAAAGAATAGCACCAGCGGTGCTTGTGCCGTTATAGACCACTACAGGTGCAAGGCCGGGTCGCAGGACGTAGTCCCAAAAAGCACTAGTTGATTCAGGAGGGATAGATTTTGCCCTTACAAGAGGGGATATGAATATGAATTCAGCAATTGTAAAGCTCAACGATGCAGTGGTAGTTAAGAGGGGGATCAGAGCAGAAGGAGAAGAGGGCATTACGGAGGGCATTACGATTGTGGAAGGAATCAAGAGGAAGGTAAGGTTAATATTTTATTTAAATACCGGTCTGGTACAGCTCTGGAACACTTGAAGGCAATGCAAATGGCAAAAGTCGGTCAAAAGTCGGTGGTCTCGATCGTCGAGAGATCGTGATTCGTAGAAGAACCGTGAGAAGGGTTCCTTTCGGACTTTCATTCATATCATCATCTATCTCATTCTTCGCCTCAACCTCGCCTCAATTTGATTCGGAAAGCTTCTACGACTAAGCCAGCCTTCAGCTTGTTACTTGACTGTCAGTCTGTTCTTTAGCATTTGAAGATCTATATTAACTGCTGAATCATAGCCCTATGAAACAGATAATTGTGTTGTTTCTTGTACTTCAATCCAAGTTATTGTACTCAGTGTTTATCTTCGCTACTATTCGAAGCCAATTGAAGCTTAAGCTAGCAAATTCTCGACTGCGACATCATTATGATTCAGTTTGAGGGGCTCATCGAGGTTGGCGTCGATTTACCGCTGTTTCGCAAGGCCAACGCAAGATAGTTTCGCGGCGGCGGACGGTCCTGATTCTGAAAGCTTCCGTGTTAGTTATTCTACGTGAACGCCACAGCTCACGTACTACGGTATCGGTTTCCTTTCGTGCTCTATCAGAAGAAGTCCAGCTCATTAACATTTTCTGATTTCTCGTGGAAGCCCATCCCTTATTTGAATGTGGTATAATATTGGAGCAGGACATAGAATCGCGCCTTCAAATCCATGCATGTTCAGCCTGAGACCGCTCGAGTGTCCTTCGAGACTTTGACATATGATACACTTCAGTATCTCTTGCGACAGTGTGAATATCGTCTTCCCTGGTTGAGTATACACTTCCCGTTATCTTTGACGTTAGATATCCGCAGATGGTTCTTCTAAAGCCACAGCCCGGCCACAACGATCCTTTCCTGTGCTTCCTGGTGAGCTGGCAGACAAGATCCCCGAACCGACCATCCTGGTGACAAGTCACGTGGATTTTGCTCGCGTAGTCAGGTACCGTGCGGATTGAGGGTTTTTGGCCGTTCGTTGTTGACCGTTTTCGTACAGGAACCAATCATGACACGCAGGTTGTCTAGCCTCAAATAACACAACGATGTTGTTATTTCAGCATCCCTTACCATCGGGAGAAAACAAGGAATTCTCCGGATAAAAGCTCCTTCCTTTTTTCATCCCTTGTTGAGTCTCTTCCCTTCATCTTCCCATCATGACAGAGGCGGATTTCTCGAAGGACGTTGAATCTGAGTCTGCTGAAGCTCACTCAGATGGCCAGATAGAGGAGATTCCTCCCCGTGCTGTCGCTTTCCCTGACGAAGAGACTCGTCTTGAGGAAAAGACATATGGCGTTCGCCCAAAGGGTGTCGGAGATGAAAAAGACCTTGACGCAGGAGGAGAAGGATCTTGCTGCCGCTGGCTATGAGGATAAGAAGGCTCGAAAGGCAGAGAAGGAGTCGGATATCGGTCAGGTCGACATCACCGAGCATGCTACCTCTCTCAGCGAGATGAACGACAAGCTGAACACTTCTGTCGACGTCAAGGATCCTGGCAACTCAACCGGTCTGACTGGCGACGAAGCTAAACGGCGTCTCGAGCAGAATGGGCCCAATGTTCTTACACCACCGAAGAAAAAATCCGCTTTGCGCAAGGTATTTTTAATCGATTCGTGTTTTACCCCTCTCTCATGCTTTTTTTAGTACATTGATAGACTTTTGTCCATGTTCAACGTGATTTTGATAATAGCTGGAATATTGGAATACATTCTACTTGGAATCAACTTCCACGTAGGTCTTTAACTCTTTCTTCACGGTCGAGATGTTCATTTCCGCATCAACAGCTAAACTTTCAAAACACATATCTGGGAGGGATCTTGATCGCAGTCGCATTTCTTAATGCTTTCATCGACTGGTATCAGGTTCAGAAATCAGAGGCTATTCTAGCTTCTTTTCTCGCCATGATTCCCCCTTCGTGTCGTGTGCTGAGAGATTCGACAATTCTGTCTATTCCTGCGGCCGATCTAGTAACAGGGGACGTTGTATTGCTGGTAATGACACATCATTTCCCAAGCGAAAATTTTTGGTGGACACTAATCTCAGTCTGTTTTTTCAGCGTGTTGGTGACAAGACCCCTGCCGATTTGGTCATCTTTTCCGCCACCGACCTCAAAGGTGGACAACAGTAGCTTGACGGGAGAATCTGAGCCTCAGGAACGTCGAGCTCTCCTCAATGGATCAGAAGCTCGTCCTGTGGAAGCGGAAAACTTGGTATGCATTAGACTTACACGATACTTTGTGATTTCACTGATGATTATTCATAGGTTTTTAATTCAACTTTGGTTGTTAATGGCGAAGGATGGGGTGGTGCGTATGGTCTTTTTCCGGCTATAACTTTCAATTTGACGTGGATATCGCAGTCGTTGTGCGGACCGGTGACCACACCCTCATCGGTAATTCCTTCGTTATCATCCCATTATTGCTCGAGCTCATTCTGTTTAGGTCAGGTTGCTAGCCTTACATCCGGAGAAGAAGGCAAAGAGGCCCCTCTGGCCAAGGAAATGTGAGCGCCTTAGTCTATCTCTGTTCGCGGGCCGATTGACATCCCTCGCAGCGCTCGCTTTGTGATTCAGGTTTCCTGTATTGCAATCTTGTTTGCCATCGTCTTCCTCATCATTGGAGTGACCACTGTATACAAAGGAGACCCTGATACCGTAGTGACCTTTGCGGTGTCGGTGCTTGTGGCTTTTGTGCCCGAAGGTCTGCCTTCGGTCGTTACTTTGCTTTTGTCAATCGCTGCAAAGCGTATGGCCAACCAGAACGTTCTGGTGAAGGATTTACAGGGTGTTGAAACATTAGGTATGTATTCATTACATGTTGAACGAAATATCATTGACGAAACCGCGCTACAGGCTCTGTAAGATATTGTATTCTCCATGTCCAGCGAATGCTAAACCTTGCTTAGCTTACCCTGCTTGCCACTGATAAAACTGGGACGCTTACTCGAAATCAAATGACTGTCACCAATCTATGGAGTGGTCTAAAAATGTTCTCGGCTTTCGATGTACGCTTCCACGATTTTGGTTATCTCTCTTCTCACTGAGCTTTCTAGTCTAACAACGATGACACGGAAACCTCCAAGTTCAGTATAAATGCTTCCGGAATGGCGGAAATGGTCGACATTGCGGCGCTAAACTCGCGGGTCAAGTTCGACAAAACCGACATACCGTTTGATAAAAGGGAAATTCTCGGTGACGCCACCGAGACCGGATTGACTCGTTTTGCCGGCAAGTACCTTGGGCATGCATATGATGAGCACCAGAAGAAATTCCCTAAAGTGTTCGAAGGTGGGGTAGATCTCTCTACTGGTGGCCAGATTATCTGATTCTTCTTTTCAGTTCCATTCAACTCCTACCAATAAATGGGCTCTGGTCATCGTGAGAGCGCCTTCTGTTTTCGTCGGACCATCATATTGAATCCAAATTGTAGCTTGAAAAACCTCACAAAACAGGTCGTTTAACTTCACTAATCAAGGGTGCACCAGAACGAGTTCTGGCCAAGTGCTCAACCTATCTGAAAGATGGTGTCGAGGTTCCAATAACCGACGAGTTCAAAGATTCCTATGACGAGGCTTACAATGTATGTACTCTTGATCCATTGCCTTCTAGGCTGACATTCTCTCGCAAAAAGTACATGGCTTCCCGTGGTCATCGTGTCATTGCCTGTGCACAAACATTGCTTGACGAAGATCAATACCCCGTCGACTTTGCTTTTTCGAGAAGTGATGCAAACTACCCTAGCTCGGACTATTGCTTTGTTGGCCTAGTGTCGCTGGAGGATCCTCCAAAGCATGGCGTCCGTGAGGCTGTCGGAACTCTTCGTTTGGCCGGAATTAAGGTCATGATGGTTACCGGTAAGTGAGCTCTGTATTAGAGTTGAAGCTCCTGGTTAAAATTTTTCCAGGCGACCACCCGAAGACCGCTGAAGCTATTGCAAGAAAGATCAACTTGATTCTAGGCGATACGAGAGAAACTTTAGCAGCTAAAACCGGTCGAGCCGTTGACGAGGTCTACGATGACGAAGTATCTGCGGTCGTAGTGCATGGTGACGATATCGATGGCCTTCAAGGGTGGCAATGGGACCAAAGTACGCACACATTGCTCGTACCGCGTTTGAGATGTTCTAAACTCCTTATAGTCTTCGCAAAGGATGAGATTGTCTTTGCTCGTACGTCGCCCAAGCACAAGCTCGAGATCGGTGGGTTTTCATTAGTTCGTTTCGTGCTCCAAAATTGATGATGGTATCTTGTATTGCGTAGTGAAACATGCTCAGGCGTTGGGACATATCGTCGGGGTGTAAGCAAGCTTATCAATTAAAGCTATCCATATGCTCATAGCGAACTGATACTTAGCACGGGTGATGGTGTCAATGATTCTCCTGCTCTTAAAAGAGTGAGTGCACATCCCGTCATCCTGAACTGTTAAATAAACTTTCTTTGCAGGCCGATCTCGGTATTGCGATGAACATTTCTGGTTCTGACGTCTCAAAGGAAGCTGCAAAGATGATCTTGTTAGGTTCGTTTGAGCCATTGTCAATTGTCAATATATACTGTACTTATCTTTGTACGCAATTCTACGCAGATGACAATTTCGCGTCCACGGTCAAGGGTGTTGCTGAAGGAAGGCAGATTTTCGTCAACTTGAAGCGTTCAATTCAGTGCGTATTACCTTGCTTTCGCTTTCGCTTATTGCTGATTCGTTTCACATCAGATACACGATATCGCACAGTCACACCTGAGGTCATTCCACAACTGCTCTGTAGGTGCTTTTCAGACAATTTGGAATCAAACGCTAACCTTTATCTCAGATGTTGTCCTTCCCATTCCTCTTCCTCTGTCGGCGATCTTGATTCTAGTCATTGGTAAGTCCCCGACATACTTTGATATTCTGTCCGATGGTCTGAATTGTTTGCAGATCTGGGTTTCGAGCTCTTCGTTGCTGTAAGTCATAGGCCGTAGGCCGAATAACCCTTGACTCGCGGTTTCTGACTGATTGAATTTTCAGTTATCGTTTGCCTGGGACAAACCGGAAACCGTGGATGGCTTGATGCGCATGGCTCCTCGTAAACCTGGTACGTTTCGCGTTTTCGTGATTCGACTGGATGGCTTACATTCTCTAGTTAATGAACGATCCATTGCTTCACTCAAGAGACGTGCTCTTCGTCGCACAAAAACTCTTCGTCACGACTCTGAAACACAGAGTGTAATTCACCCAAGCAGGATCTCGAAGATGTTCACAAGCTTTACGAGGCCGTTCACAAGAGAGTATTGGATTGATATGATGGAACCCTCGGATGACGAGAAATTGGTCGACTTGCAGCTGCTAAGTTATTCATATTTAGAGGCCGGTCTGATTGAGACAATTGGCGCGTAAGTCTGATCTGCTCTTTGATTATGCCAGACTGAAGAGACTTCAACAGCCTCGTGGCCTATTTCGTCGTGTTCTTCAAGAATGGCTTTTCCCCTAATGATTTGCGGAGAGCCCAAAAGCACACAAGTACGAGTGTCTTCTTCAACTAATGATAGCAGTCATCGAACTCACACTCTAAAGATCCGGCGTTTTTCTTGTCAGGCAGTCCCGATTTCATCAACTACCGAGGTCAAACAATAGGTGCTGCTCAGCAAGTCACAGCGTTAGGCGAAGCCCAATCTATTGGTGGGTGGTACACGTCAATGGACCAACTGTGAAAGACTGATCTGGTTTTCGTTTAATTAGTGTATCTTTCGATTTTCATCATCCAATGCTTCAATGTATTTATCGCTCTTTCTCCTGGCAGCACACCACTCATGATGTTCTTTCTCTTTTAGGTGTTTGCCGTGAAAGCAAAATTCTCCTATCCATTTGGGCGCAGTATCTTAGGCAATCCCTGGAACTTTGCCGGTATCCTTGCAGGTGCTTGCCTAGGCATGTTCATCGTATACACGCCGCCTCTGCACGTTGTCTTTGGTGGATCCTTCCATCTGTCCCCGCTGTACTGGCTGATCCCGATGGCATTTGGCTGCCTACTCCTGGCTTGGACGTCCATCCGTGTGGTGTTACTGAGAAAGAGTATTCAGAATTCCCGAGTCAAAGATATTAAAGGGTTGATGATGTGTAAGTGTTGTTATTCATTTTTGGGACGGTATGCTAACTTGTACATTGCCAGTCCCTACTATGCGAACAATGAGCATGCGGTCAAAACATTAATATTCTCCGTGCAAAATGCTCTAATTTTATTACGAATATTATGAAGATATGTTTCATGTTTTGTGGTGATGCAGAAGTATTGTAGGGGGAATGGAGACGATCAGTTTACACGGTAAAACCAAGACAACTGATACACGCCTTCCAGACGTGAAGCCAAGTCGGGAAATATATAAAGTGGCTCTGTATATAAGAAATATAACCCTGACAGAACAGGAAGTGCGAGTGATGCTGCAAGCAGCTTACGACGAAGTTTCGAGCTGTTTGGAAATACCGAGTTGCTTGAAGTGCTCTTCGAACTGAAGCTACCCATAAGCACTCGCGCACCTTCTACGGCATGTGTAACTGTGGTTCCAACAAGAATTATATACATCGCCCACGTCCGAATAGGCCAACGTTGAAGACCGTACTGGACAAAAGAATAGTCTAGCTCGGAAGGTCCTAGGGAAAGAACAGGGGGAGCGGCTGTTGTAGGCAGTATCCGATTGATACCGAAATGGATTGGAAGAAGCAGAAGAATGGAGTAGGCAGTCACAGAGAGGGTGGTCACTGGGAAAACAGTGCGTATCCGTTGAAGGAATGTGGACGACGTGCCGGCTTCTGCAGAAGCAGCAGCGGATGAAGTTTTCAGCTTGGGATATGTTATGAGAGCACGCCTGATGATCCCAGATAAAGCATGAACAGCGATTGGTCCTAGAATAAGATAGGGCTCTCCTAGAGCGGTTTGGTAGTATTCGCGACCAAGCAGCTTTGCAGATGAATTTAGCTTCCACAATCTAGTACATTCAGTTAAAGAAGCAACGCACCATAACTTGAGAAGACAATGAAGATCCTCCAACATTGGCCAAGACCGGGGCACTGAGATGAATCAGTAGGAAAGTGGTAATAAACGGTGCGCTAACATGCGAAACCTTTCCGAGAAGGGGAATGAGTCATCTGCCTAAAGCTACGAGAACGAGGTGATGTCGCATCGGCCATAAGGTTAGAACTTTGTCTTGCTACTGAGGATGGTTGGGAGTAGGGAACATGAGAGTGGGAATTCCCCGGGCCGTCTGGATACTTTGGTCCGGATCGAACGTCTCTCTTCAACTGATTGCAAAACCGGAGGCCGCTTTGGAATTCCATCGATCAGTGTGATGGCCGCTCGGCAAAGTTCCATACAGCACCCTAAAGCTGCCCAGGACGGACCGTCCGTCCAATGAATAATCTACCATCCCACTTTGATCCCACTGACGGAATTCCAAAGCGGCCTCCAGTTTTGCAATTTGCTGGAATGAATACAATAATTCCTGGGTGTCCGATACGGAAATGATCAGTTGAGTCTACTTTCTGATGGTGTCGTTTCAACGATGCTCAATGTCATGCTGACATGGTGCCGAAGGAACTTCCAGAAACTTGGACTATACTGGCTGCGGCGTAAACGTTGTGGACACTCAGGGACACTCGAGGTTACTTCTTGATCGCTTTCGCCATACTACTCGAGTTACCCGCAGATGTCAGTAGGCTTTCTCGGATCTCTATCATGCAAAACAGTCTTTATCACTAGATACCCGTAATTAACCCAAAAAAGAAATGTCAAAGCTACTTATAGCACGCGTAATAGGATTCATGTTTCGTAATTCTTCTGAAATGTACCAAAGATATGGTCGTACAATAACGTTTGCTGGAAAGAAGATGTATCAGAAAACTTGAGTACGACTTCGAAAAGTACCTGCCTTTCCAAAGTTACAGTTCGGCATTCTATGATGGATATCGTGAGATTCAATTGTGATTGCTACACCTAGAATGTCAGCTATTGGCTAGTAAGATTCATTAGTGTAAATAAAGCTAGAAATACAAAGGCACTCACAGTATATGGTGGTGACCATCCCAATCGAAGACCCGAATGTCCCCTGATATTAGTAACGCATTGGGTCGAGTTTTGTTCCATAACATTCAGCATACGCTACAACTAGCTCAGTAAACCAGATACCATAGCAGACCAGATGCAGATGCCAAAATGGCATAGGGACCAACAAGGAGGTAAGATATATCTGTCCGAAGCGTTGAAGATTTTCTAAAGAGAACGGAGAGCATAGTACGCATATACTCCGAGCATTAAGAATAGCGAAATCTTACCTCCCAGATACTTTCGTGTGACGACGGAAACTCAGCAGTTGGGTGACTCATTTCATGGTGTCTTGAATGAACGTGCTGATATTTGGTCAACGATTATATGCGTCTAGTGGGATCAAGACTACTTATTACCTTGTAGAGGAAACGATTGGAGTGCTGCAAACGATGAACGAAATAGAATATACCGTCCATGCAGATGATGAAGAGCATGATGCGTCCCATATCTAGTAAGCCTGGTATGTCTTCCGTCTTTACATCCAGCCAAGGGTTTACTCCGCGATCTCATGGAACAGAAAAAGACAGCAGACGTCCGAAGTGTACTAAGACTGTGAATGCAGCCGAGTTTCCAGAATTTCAGCTTTTTTGCGCTCAGCCGAGATCTGGGCCTATCCTCTTTGAGAAAACCAACGCTGTCCTTCAGTCGTCGAATTAATTCTTTCATAATTTGAAAGGACATCCAAAAAGTTGCGTTCCACAGCAAAAACGAGATGGAAGTCGCTTGTTGTAATGGGAAGACAATGCGGCTGACGATAACAACAGCTGGAAACATCGAGGCAAGTAATCTGTAGTAAACAAGGTCAAGAGGACGTTGAAAATTGCAGGAAATACACCGACGTGGCCAAGGCAAATCTCGAGCACCAGTGTTCCATTACTTGGAGTAACATCACTGAAAGTGAGGAGGTAATCCACTCTTAGTACATAGACGCGCTATAAGAAGGATTCCAAAATTGCAATAAAGGGAGCATATCTTCAAATGGTACAGTTGTATGCTTAATTGCACGACACCACGACAGCTTTCAGCGCGGCACGCTTTCAATCTTCTGTGAAGGGTACCACTTACCGAATAAGTCTAGTCCAGTCAAATGTACGCCCAAACTAAACGCAATTCGGTTCTAAATAAGAACGTTCGACTAGCGTCTTCTGATCGGAAGAACACGATTTACAGTATCGCCCCCGAACAAGATTTCTCCGAATATCTTCTCGATAAAGGATAGTATTAGTATATTCGCGAGACTGAGAGCTATACTTGTTGAAAACTTGGTGCAAGGAGTCAAAGCGAGTTTTAATTTTTGAATTAGCATCACTGCTTTGGACGTCGCTGTCCGATACAATACCGATGGCAACTCCTTGACAGACTGAATGTCTCTTCCGCAGGTCTTCCCGCGAAGCCGTCGGCACGCTTTCAACTTGGTTTGGCAGACTTCGAAAGGGCCAGAAGCTGAGACTTATAAGTATCTCGGAAGCCCTCCTTCACCCTCACCACCCCATGCAATTATCAGCATGTCTCCAAATAATAGAGAACATATCCTACTTTTCGCGCTTCCCGCAATGGGCCAGTGCGTATACTTTTTTGCCCAAGAAGTGCCGTTGGGTTGATTATAATTCCTGTGCCGAGCATAGTCTTAAACCTAAGTTAAGCCTTGCTCAATCTCTCGTAGATCGAGGCTTTATGGTCAGCTTTACGACAACGAAGCTGGGGGCTCAGCACGTCCTCCAATCCAAGGTATGGCCGACTACAAAGGAGTTGACTGGGGACCCAAAGGACGTATGCAGCAATATGAGGTTGGTCGCAGTCGGAATAACAACCAAATGGACAGAAAACATTTATGGCAGGTAAGTTGTATTTTGTGTAACTACAGACATCTTGACAGACATTTTTTTCATTTTTTTTGACAATGACATGTAGCTCAGCAGAAGGCTCCTCAACTTGGTGCGCATAACACTTTTTGGCCGAGAGAAAGTACAGACTTCAAATTTACAGGGATATGTTTCTGAGGGTATTGTCAATGGTATGATCCTGGACAGTGTTGTCACTTAAGGGGTTATTAAGCCCAAAATTTGAAGCTAAGGCTTAAATACTTAATAAGGGCTTAGCCTTAATATGAATATTAAGGCTTAAGTAGAAAAAAAAACTTGAGCAATACAGCTACAATTAAGCATAGTAATCCACAGAACCTTCAAGCTTATCTGCTGCAATGAGTTACATCCTTAGTACCTCCTCACTGACCTGCTTTTGTGTCCTTGTCATTACCAAGGGGTCCGGGCCGGGAAATCCCGTACTGGGGGTAGGTAGGGTGGGTCCATTGCGAGACCCAAAAAATATTTTTTGACTGATGTCCAAATGAGTCAAATAAGCCCAAGAAGTGCCTGAAAAGTATCTTTAGACCAGCTACATTGCATAGAGTGAGTATATACCTTTTTAGTGCCTTTTTAGGTCATTTCATGAGTGCTTACAGTTTTTGACCTTGACTAATATATTTTGATATATTGCATCCAGAGTGATGTGAAGAGTTTACAAAGGCTAATTAGTTATGTAGAGCATGTACAAAGGGCAAAAGACCAGCACAGTAAGGTGAAATGGTGATCAGTGTCTCATAGTTGCTGTATTTGGTAATCACATGACCCAAAAATCATGTGAAGGGAGGGAGGGTCCAGCGCTAAGGCTGAAAAAAAATTTCCGACCCCTGGTACGAAAAATATTTTTTCGGACCCCCTTGGTTATTACAAATTCCTCCAAAGGGTTTACAATTTTTCTGCCCAACAGGTCTTCAAGCTTTATCAGCAACCAAATCCTTTCCGGAAGGTACATCAGGAAAAATGGTCTGGGCCCAGGGCTGACTTTAGGTTGACCCACAATAACCTAAAGAGACTTAAGGGAACCTAAGGATACCTAGGTCTCCTAGGCCACCTAGGTTTTCTAGACTGCCTCAGTTTCTTTGAGGTCACCTCGGTTGCCTAGGATTTAGGGATAAACCTTGGGAATTTGAGGCAATCTGAGTAAACCTGAGTGAACCTGAGTGAACCTGAGCTAACCTGAGGAACCTGAGGTAACCTGAGGAAGCCTAAGGTAGCCTGGGGTAGCCTGGAAGACCCAAGGTGACCAGGGTGACCAGGGTGACCAGGGTAGCCTAGGTTCCCTAGGTCATCATAGGTTTAACCCCTTTTTGCTGATGTACTTCTGGGCCAGCATTAATCAGTGTCCATAAAATCAGCTTCTTGATCCACTTTCTCAACTCCTTGCACCTCACAGCACCAGATTTGATTGCTCATGTCATGTGGCTGCATCCTTAATCAAGGGTTAATTAAGGATTTCTTTTGATACTAAGGCTTAAGTTAAGGGTCTTATTAAGGCTTAACTTAACTTAAGAGTTAAGGGTTAATGACAACACTGATGATCCAAGAAGAAGCTTTCATAGTAAGTTTATTTCATTCTCTCTTTAATACAAGGTATTTAACCCGCACATAGAACCATGCAACAGGAATACAGGAAACATATCCTTGCCCCATAGCTGCAATTTGCACCAGCCTTCTTTCCTTTAGCATAAAAGCATGTTTGAGCGCAGGCCTCAAGACATATGCATTACTCAATTTTGTACGCTTCTAGTTCTTTATGGAAAGACTTCGCCTTTGTGGTTGACAATTACTATTTCAGATTGGTTACTGTTATGCAGAAAGCACTTGCAAAAAATGCAAGAATCCAACAACAAGTCCTAGAATATTTTGCCTCTCTCAATAACAACTTACTCTCAATGTTTACCATCTCACTTGAAGTGGCTCACTCATGTCATGGAATACTTATAAACTCATTGGAGATCCTGGAGCCAAGGGGGTACCGGAATTACAGACTGTACAGTCCATTACCCACTGGTGGGTGGTTGGTTCCTGCTGAGAGGCCACTAAAATATTTTTTCAAACCTATCTTTCAGAGGCTCTGAGAGCTTTGAAGGGTTAAATATGCTATTGGTAATTGTTATAGGTATTCATCTGTAGTTAATATATGCCAAATGGAAGTATTAAGCCTAGAAATAGGCATCAGCAGGAGATATTTATGAGGTCATCTTCATATGTCATCAAGATTTGTAAAAATACAGATAAGATTATTACCATATATGGTATATCAGGCATCACGTGGGTGTTGCGTGGGTGGGTGGTTGCCCCTCTGAGGCCCTTAAAATGTTTTTTCAGCTTGGTGTAATAAAATTTTTTATTTTTTATTTCAACCCCCTTGCCTGGAGCTTAAATGGTTGCAGAAAGCACAAAAATTCTGTGCCAGACTTGGCATACCATGCATACCAATTGGACCACTTCTCCCCAAACCAATGATGTTCACCGATAGTCTCCAATCCAACATTATAAATGCGCTTGAAAGATATGGAGAGGCCCAAACAACCTATATCTTGTTTGGAAAATTTCTCGCTCCGACAAGAGAGAAAATCATTCTTTCTGCGACAATCTTGAAAACCCAACAAGAGCCATTCATCTGGTCCGTTCAGGATTTATCTGTACTTCCTCCCAAGTTTGAAGAGGAAGTTAAGGGATTTGGTGTCATTGTAGAATGGGTTGATCAAATTGCTCTGTTGTGCCATCCTGGTGTTGGATTCATTCTTTCTCATAAGTGCAACTTCTGAACCTTGATATGATGCATAATCATCAACTTATATAGATATGGGCTGGAATACTGTGCTCGAAACTTGTACAATGGGAATACCTATGCTTGCATGGCCTATTGGTTAGCTTGTTAAATTTTGGATATCTACAGATCCTTAGAAACAACTATAAATCATGATCAAGTCCATAATGCACATCTAGTGACGGAAATATCCGGTTCCGGAATCACATTTCCAGATAATGTTGTTGGGCTCTCCAACAACAAAGTCCTTGATCATACTTCTTTCAAAGACGCCCTTCACGATACTTTTAACCTTGCACTACATGCTCCTGCTGGCAATCAAGCTAGAGTATGTGCCCAGCAGATTGGTGCTGATCTGCAGGGCAGTATCCAAGATAGTAATAAGGCCAGGACACCAATTGACTCATTGATTGACCACATCCATTATGGCTCAAGGACTGAGAGCAAGGTCTAGTATTATCAGCCTCGAAGTTAAACAAATATATTGACGAGAACTTACAGCTAAATACAAAACTATAACCTAGACTAAGGGTTGAAAGAATATGGCATCATATTTCACCAAATATTCCGACTTTTACTTGAAATTCAACTTCATGTTTTAACTTCAACTTTAAATCACATGTTCAACTCAAACTTTCAACTTTTGTTACTTTAGCTTTAACTTCAGGGTAATAGTACTACTACTTGTGGCCATGCATATATTAACCATACAATATATTGTTTAACTGGTAACCTATTGAGAGGAGCATGGCACAATCTGATTGTACCATTTTGAGTACTTTGTAAGTACAAGACTGAAATCATACAAAATGTCACATTCTGTGATAAGCATTTTTGAGATCTTGGTGGATTTTGGGTATTTTCAGAGGTCAAAGCTGTCAGGAATTACTAC
This sequence comes from Gymnopus androsaceus JB14, assembly GCA_009733575.1. Taxonomy (NCBI): domain Eukaryota; kingdom Fungi; phylum Basidiomycota; class Agaricomycetes; order Agaricales; family Omphalotaceae; genus Gymnopus; species Gymnopus androsaceus. Next base: position 123,920 of record ML769567.1, read on the forward strand.
ATAAGGTCATTCAACCATGCATTAAGTGAGTGCTTAAAAATCTTAATGCCATTTACCAAGTTCTCGAAATGGTGCAGAACTTGCTTCCCGGGTCCCACAGAAGTCAAACTTGTTGGGACATAGATACATTTTATGATCTCAAAGTTGGAATGCCCTTGACTTGCACTAGAATAGTATACATAAAGTTGAAATTGGCATACACAAAGCTGAAGTTGATGAACTGAATGTATTTGATTGCCTTCAAAATAAATCAGTCAAAAGTCGGAATATTTGGTGAATTCTGATGCCATAAAAGAACTCCCCAGGCCGTGGACATGCAGTACATATCTCATTAATGACAAACTCCACTTTTTACTTAGGATAGAGAACATTCAAGTACAGGTTCCTTGGCCTATGCTACAAACAACAGGGCGGTAGAATAGATACGCTAGATTTAAAAAAAGGTCCGCCGGTCGTCAGGAACCGTTACACCTGTTTAAATACCTGACAAACCCCAAATAAATAGTAATGGTAGCAGGCTGCAGGCTAGTAGATATTCCCTGACACATTCTAATCCATCTGTTTACCATCCGTCATAATATTGTATCTGGAGTGCATATCCACTGCACTCCCATTTCTTGACCCCAGACCTTTTGGCATATGTAAATTATCTTTGTCCATAGTGAATAATCACTACATACATGCCCATGGATTCTGGAGGAAGTAGCAAATATTTACTACTTCCCTTCTGTGCGCTCCATCAGGGGAAGCAGTAATTATTTACTGTTTCCATTCCATGGTCTTTATCTGTGGGAGTTATTAAATATTTACTACCTCCAACATCTGCAAAACCTGGTTGGTCTCCAGAGGTCTCCAGAGATCTCCAGAGCTCTGACAGCTGTCAAAAAGCTGTCAAACTCCTCCAGACGTTTCTGGAGGTCTCTGGAGATCTCTGGAATTACTATCCTTGCTCCAGAGACGAATGAAATGTATTGTGATGGTACAGGTTTTGCTGATGAAGTTCTGTGGAATCTGTGTGCTCCATCAGGGGAAACAGTAAATAATTACTGCTTCCCTTCTATGCACTTTCTCTGTGAGAGTTAGTAAATAATAACTGCTTCTCCACTCTACTAACTGGGGAAGTAGTGATTATTTGCTACCTTCCTTGTATGGAATCTGTCAGGGGGATGCAGCAATTATTTACTGCTTCCCTTCCGTGCACTTTATTTGGGGGTAGGTAGTAAATACTTACTACCTACCTCCCTTCTGTGTGCTCCATCCGATCAGGTGAAGCAGTAAATAATCAATACATCCCTTCTATGCACTAGGGAGGTAGTAAATATTTACTACTGAGTCCCATCACTCCTCCCTTCCGAGTCATCTGGGTTTGGGAGTAGTGGGAATTGAAGCAGACATCGGATCCCATCGGATCCCAGATATCAAAACCGACTCCCGCTCACTGTACTTCCCACTTGCTGGTCCCGCTTCCCCGCTCATTCAATGTATGGTGTCGGTATATTGAAATTATATGTCATGAGCATTTGATGAGCATGCTGATGCTAAAACCAGCACTTAAGTTGCAACTTGATGTGGACATTGTCTTCAATTAACTGACAGTGAATTAATAAATGTAAAATGCGAATTGGGAATATAACAGAGGCAGAATATCTGGAATCTTAATAATGAAATTAATGGAGCAAATCCCACTGAAATAGGCCCACATCCCGTCCCAGTACCTTCCCTACCCAAAATGTGGTACTGCGGTGGAAAAAATCGGTGGATGTAAGCCGTAAATAGAGCATATGAATGAGATGTATTGGTACACCCTTCACGTTCAAGAACGAAAGTAATGGAGCAAAACTCACCAACATAAGCCTATTGCCTCAGTCCTGCTGGTACCCTCCCTACTGAAAATGTCATATTGCGGTGGAACGAATCGGTGGATGTAAGGCGTGAATAAAATATATGAAACAGGTCCGCATGTTCTTCCTTTGACTCCAAGAACAAAAATAACAGAGCAAAACTCACCGACACAAGCCCATGTCTCCTCCTGGTACCTTCCCCATCAAAAATGTATTATTGCAGGGGAATAAATTGGTGGATACAAAACGCAAATCAAGTGTCTGGTGATGGTTCATTAGGACTATCTTCAACTCCAAGAATGAAAAGAAAGGAGTAAAATTCACTGACATAAGCCAATGTCTCCTCCTGGTACCTTCCCTATCAAAAATGTTGCAATCCAGTGGATGCAAAATGCAAATGAAACATCCAAATAAAGGTCCATTATTACTCTCCAATCAATCTCCAATATACCAAGAATGAAAGTAAAAATACACAACTCGACATCAGCAAAACCTGTATTTTCGCTGGAGGTCTCCAGAGATCTCTGGAGCTTGACAGCTGTCAAAAAAACTGTCAATTTTCTCCAGAGATCTCCAGAGGTCTCTGGAATAGGGTACCTTGCTCCAGAGATGTCCCAAATGAATGGGTTTTCTCCAGCGAAAGTACAGGTTTTGCTGATGGATGGTGTCTCCTTGTTGTATTACCCTGAGCTTGAGTTCACTGTGCATACAGTGAGCTTGAGAATGAACATTCAAATGTCACAAGCAATGAATTAAATAAATTTATTCTAAAGAGGCTATATATGTACTTACGTATTGTGATGGGATATGGAGGCTGGATACTCAAGAGACTACTACATTTTGAGATATATACAGATGCTGATAATCAAAATACATACGTGGAACTGTAGGACACTTGTCCCTACGATGACCTGGCTGCCGACATATTGCGCATTGAGTCACTCTTAGCCGCTTCACTGGATGAGAGTTTTCATCATCATCATTGTCAAAACCACCTTTGATACCAGCCTTATCAAGTTCTAGCTGTTTATAGGAGCGTTTGGGAGCCTTCCGCAAACCACCTGCTCTTGCTCCGCCGCCTTAGGGTGGTCCTTCAATGGCTCCAGTGATCCGAGCTGTACGAGGTCATCCCTTGGGATTCAAAACTGGAGGGTGCTGAATCCAATCCCTTGCATGTTCTTCATCTTGAATGTGACTGAAAAAGCAATATATATTCAGCACGCAGTAAGAGATATGAGAGGGGAGACATACCGGATATCACGCAGGCCTTCGAGCAACTCCAAAAGATCTTCTGTGGTCTGAACACCTACTAGTAAGGGTCGAAGAGCAGCTGTTGCTTCTTCATGAACTGCCCGGGCACCAAGAGTTTGCTCCATGATACATCCATATTGCTGCTCAAAGCTATTGGAAGACAAGAGTGTGGGAACGTGCAGGAAAAGAAACTCAAAACTCAGATGAACATGCATATGAAGAACTGTTCAGAACAGTTCTTCATATGTGTACTGACAGTAGCAGTAATAGTAAAGGGGGAGCAGCAGTAACTTGAGTATTCTAGTGAAGCAATAAAAAATAAAATAATGTATCAAGCAGAAAGCATCAGAGCTCTTACATTAGAATGTTCAAAAAAAAAGTAAACATTGGAGGCAGGAGTAACTTATGGAAAGCCGGAAGGCCTCGCTCATTTTTGACAGTTCCGTTGATGGCAACTGTCAAGGACCCGGGAAACCTCTGCTCACATAATATTTTTCTTCATATTGCAGTTCAACTTCAGCGAGGTGAAAGAAAAGAAATCTACTCGAATATTATGGTCTAATAACTGTAATTCTGGACTATGTACTTCAGGAATAAAGGGATAATTCTAATGGGAAACCCCCTTTCTGGGGTTTCCCGAGGGTTTCTACTAAATCATTGTTAGGAAACCCTCCCAGGGCACCGAACAATAACCGATAGATAACGGTCTGACCCGAGCACGACGGTCAATAAGTCAATCATTGTAATGAACATATGACTAAGTAATACAAGAGTATTAATAACATTATAAAAAGTCAATATCATCAATTGCAGCTCATGAAGCTGCAGCTTGGCTTGAAAATCTCAAGCTAGTACAGTAAAAATCCCCCCCAGAGCAGAAGCAGTGGGCTCTGATCAATATCTGTATCTACAAGGTGAATTACGCTCATTGGATGGGCGCTACGGACCCCTGACACTGACATCCCTCAGGCTCAAGAGAATTCAAGAGCAAAGAGCATTCAACCTTGCTCCCTCGTTTTAAGCCGTTGCAAACGGCTCGCGACTTGGCTCGGCCTGGCAGCAAAATCAGCTGACATTCAAGCCGACTTTTGCCCGAGCTTCGGTATAGTACTTACAACGTTCAAGCCTTGCGCCTCCTTCGGAATCTTATCTCTCCAGAGGGCTGGCCGTCGAAACCCTTGCCAAACCTGCCTTTTGTACGAGGTTGCTAAAGAAGCCCAGGGTTTCTCCCAGAAAGGGGGTTTCCCATTAGAATTATCTGGAATAAAGACCTAGAAAATAAAGCAGTGGTACAAAGTTTGTTTCAGGACATACTTATATGAGGTTTGCAAAACAATGTAAGGATTTCATCCTTACTCTCACCTTTCCTTGACATCTACCTGTTTGCTCCTGTCCACTCCGCACACATACATACATCTCAGAGCTTTGCAATCAACCTTAGGAGACCTTAGTATTGGACATGAGGCCAAATTGTAGGGCCAAATCATAACTTGCAAGTAGGCCTCGCCCGGGGATTTGGAGATTCCTATCACCAGGCGCTATACTCCTATTCCTTTTTGACTTATGACACTTTTAATTATTGCTACAGACTTGACCTCACTCCATTAATACACATTCTGTTTCCTAGATAAATTGGACACTTTTTGTAGTACCATGAACACTTCACAGTGATTGAACTCTCAGTCTTTTGACATTATTATCTCTCATGTGCAAACTGAGGGTGAGTTTTTTATGCTTATTTCTTACTTATCTGTTTCAGTGTACTGACGCTCTCTGGAGCTGCTATCCTTGCTCTGGCTGCTACAGAACATCAGCAAAACCTGGGTGTACTGGACAGCGCTATCCAGTGCTGTCCAGCACTCATAGCAGCCATAGCAGCCATAGCAAGGTCCCCATCTATCCAGAGCTATGGACTGCTATGGGCTGCTATGGATCGCTATAGATTTCACGGGATCATCATCTGTCAGGGTGGGGTCCAATTCAAAACTATCTATATGGCCGCTTGAATTAATGTTCTCTCGAGCGAGGCTGAAATAATTATAACAAAATCATATATTGTTGTGCTCATGGTAATATCTGGTCATACTAAGACTTAAAATATTAGGATAATACTAGTGTAATAAAACTACTACTTAGTATGTACTACCAATGCTTAATTAGAGACTTAACGAGAATTTATGAACTGAGGAGACTCTGAATCGGCTTGGAAAACATGGAAGAAGTTGGGGAAGTTTCGACAACAGTGCGTCGATTCTTATATAGCGTTGGCGGGAGAGAATGACAGCTGTCAAGATGTTGACAGCTGGCTCGAGCATTCGGTAATCTCATACAAGTCATAGCGAGCCATAGCAAGCCATAGCATTTCATAGCACTATGGCCACTATGGCCTGCTATGGCTTGCTATGGCTTCTATGGCCATTACCCAGGTTTTGCTGATGAAGCTCTGGGCTCTCTGGAGCTCTCTGGAGAACACCCAGGTTTGCTGATGAAGGCCAGATATATCTAAGTATGTGAGTAAGAATTAATCCTGAGGAGCCTGAGGTTGAATGCAGCACAACAAAGTGCATATATGTGCATTTGAGGTGAGTGGGGGCTGGAGGAGATGAGGGCAAATCCTTACATTATCTCCCTTTCTAAGTCTGAGATCATTCTCCTTTTATTGGCTCCTTACTTATCACTATTTAAACCACTGTAATTGTTACCTTAAATGAGGCTTAAATTCATCAAATCAACATCTTTACTTGCTTTTCCTCATTCCCATGAACTTCACTTTTATCCTTGGGCCCAGCTTATAACAACTGTCAACAAGCAAAAGGTGAAATTTCCTCCTCTCCAATTTCCTTCTTTTGAGTCTAAGCTCCTTTTATCAGTCACTGCATCTTCTGTGCTTGTAGAGCTGACAAGACTGACTGACACCAAGCGGCTCCAGTACAATATTAGATAAGCTAAAATAAGTAGTTGTCCTGACTCCTGGAACCTGGGCATTTCACTTTGATAAAATCGGAAAAATCTGGCTCCTCCAAGAGTCCAAGCTACAATATTGAATTGATATCTATTATCAAATATGGTGGGGAGTGCTGGGGAGAATAAAAATGGCACAAGTAGGTCAATTCTGGTGCTATCTTACTACTTAATTCTAGTGGAGTAACTTCAGTTGAATCCACTGCAAGAGGCATGCTAATAACTAAACTATTCTGTGTTCCAAACTTCCAAGCTTATAAGCCTACTGTTACAATATGAATTTTCAAGGGCAGCATTAGTTGTTGAATTGCTACCGGTGTAATTATAAATCATTTATTCGGATGAGCGCCCATTGCGCGCTTTTGATGCAGTGATTGAGGTCCTACTACCCAATATAGATCAATCACCGAGAATCTATTGGGAAAAATGATTCCGATCATTCCGAGAGAGCGAGGCCTTCCGGCTTTCCATAGTAACTAGCCTTGAGGTAGCGGTGACTGTGGCCATAATCATAAAAGTCTCAGTAGCGCTACTGAAGCAAACACAAGATTAATGCATGTATTGGAGAAGAAGCCACATGCATACCTTCTTCTGCCTCTCCTCAACACAGGCATAATACTGCATAGCACCTTTCAGTGTAAGTTCACCCATGAGATCGAAAGTGGCTTGGGAAGAGGAATGATTTGGAATGTTGTTGCTGCCATGTTCAGTATGTAGAGGTGAGCATGAGGGTTGGGCTGTTGCACGGGGTGCAGAAATGCAAGGATTAGACAGTATATTGATGGATAATGTACAGAAAAGACAGAGAGAGCTCGATGAATGAGCACTTGCAGCAATGATGGGTGCGGAAGCGAAGATGCAAGCTGGTTGATGCTGTTTGCTTGTCTCATGGCATCTGACACATGTGCTGGGAAAGAGATATTACACATACAGCTGATACTAAATTTGGATATTCTAATTCACAAGACATCAGTCACATCACTCCGAGCCTCCACCGCTTCAGAACTTAATGAAAAAAATCTGTAGGCCAGGTTGTTATGATTTGTGTCAAAATGAGGGATTGTGTTTGGGCAGCAGGGTTGGTTAATAGAATTATCCCTTAGGAATAATCATTGTTTACATATTCCAGTCTCATTGCAGATTAGTGCCAGTTCATTCTCTTTTATTTGACTCCTTACTTACAGCTACTCAATTGACTCAAAGTTTCATCTCAAACCATTGAAATTCTTACCTTCATCTCATCAAATCAATGTCTTTCCTTGCCTTTCCTGATTCCCTTGAACTTCACCTGATTCTTGATTCTTGAATCCAGCTTGTAGCCTTGTTGTAGCCTAAGTGCAAATTGTGCAATACCCATGCTCTTTGCTGGCTCTCAAACACTCAATTCCATTCAGAACCTTAGAATGTACTGAACCCTCTTAAATACTTACTCATATTCATGATATATCCTGAGCTCTAGGGCATAAGAAAAATTATTGCTTTGTACTATGAGAAAAGAATGCAAATGCATTACAAAATCTTACATCAGCAAAACCTGGGTGTGCTGCACAGAACTGTCCAGTTCTGTGCAGCGTTCATAGCACTCATAGCAGCCATAGCAAGGGTACCCTCTGTCCAGAGCTATGGATTGCTATGAAGTGCTATGGAATGCTATAAGAGCAACGGAGATCACAAAAATGTCATCTGTCAGAATAACATTCAATACAAAATATATTATTCATTTGAATTGTTCTCCTGGCTTGCGAGACTTGTGCGAAACCATTGCAAGACTACAGATAATCATTAAAATAATTTATTGACTTATTTGTAGTACTAGTACAATGTAGCGAGACTAGTATAATGATTTCTACATACAGTACTAATGTAGTGATACTACTATCGTTACTACTCATGAGTGATGACTGCTGGCAATGCCTGTTAGTAGAATACTTGAAAGAAAGCAGGCACTCACCGTTGGAAGAATCTTGGAGGGAAAGAAGTTGATGTTACGACGTTGCAACAATGCGCGTCGACTCTTATATAGTGCCCACCGGCACCCGCGGAGTTGAATGACAGATGATGAGATGTTGAAACAAGTTTGACAGTTGGCGCGAATATTCAACAACCCCACAGGAGCTCATAGCACCTTATAGCACCTCATAGTTCTGTAGAGAACTATGGCTGCTATGGCCTGCATCAGCAAAACCGCACATCCGTGATCCGTATGAAGGCACGCCAAATATGCCGGATCATACGGATTTGGCTGCGTATGTATAGGGCCCCGAGTGCATATCCATCACGCTTGATTATGCACGATTACAGCCCTTTTCTCGTTTGTTTATACCCTCGAATACACCCGATTATACTGAATTTTATACATCCAATATACCGGCTTTCTGGCTTTCATATGCTTGATTATACGTTATTCCTCAATTCACAGTAATGAAGCAATAAAAAATATCAATTTAGGCTACCCTATCTACATAGCAGTTCGGACATGTTCCAAGCACTACATTACACCACCTACTACCAAAAAAAGAAGACTATCCCTAACTAGGGCTCCCAACTCAAATAAGCCCAGCATAAACGGCGGTCAGGTGTCCTGTGATAAGGCATCAGGTCAAGCTCGAAAGGGATAGGAGATACTCACCTTAACCTTATTCAGTCCGCTGCAACTTTCCGGACGAAACTGTGAACAGGAATCAGGGCTGAGCTCAAAATGGACAGGAAATACTCACCTCAACCCGGTTCAGTCTGAGATGATTCGGACGAAAGGATCAGTGCTGGAAACACCTCCCGAGATACTAATACACTGAGTGGGCTGGCTATATTTAAGAGGCTAACTAGCATGTGCAAGACAGGACAAGCCTGGTATATTGCGTGCAGCTAGATATTTGAGATGAGAAGGGGAACAGTCGGCAGAAAAAAAGGCAACGCACTTGGCATGAAATTGATGCAACATAAAATACATTGAAATTGCGTGAAGTGCTCGGGAAAATCCTTGCAGTAAGAAGAGCTGGATGCATTTGTGTTAGAACATGAAAAAAATCCAAACAGATGCGATGTACTTACCTGCATGCCATGACATTGATAGCAGCCTTGATACAAAAGATATGTTGACTCGGAGGCGGTCCTGAGGCAAGAGCGCAATGAATGGGTATGAAACCAAAATTACCTCAGCCTAACATGAGCATAGATAGTGGATTGCTCTGACAGAGTGAAAGGAGACGAACGAAAAAAAAGGAGATGAAGGGAGTGAAAGGAGACATTACAAACGAAAAGAAAATGATGTGGCGATTCACGTGAATGAACTATACAGTTGTGACTCGTCGGAGTTTGAACCAACTGATAAGATTTTTTTTGTTTTGTTGTCTACTGCACAACGACTTGTATTCAACTGTGTACTCGTATACAGTAATCGATAATTGTACTTGGTGGTTGTTTTCTTCACTACTATACAGTAATCGATAATTGCAACAATTAACTTGCATCACGGCGGCCTATTGGCACAGCAGTCCCGATAAATCAATAGAAGTGCCAGTGTCGATGCAGCCGTGACTATGTGTAAGACTCAGATCATCGTCTGGTATAAGTAACTAAAAGTTGCATATACTCCGAGTCTAGTATTGAGTATAGTAACTGTTGTATATACTCCGAGTCTAGTATTGAGTATAGTAACTGTGTATAGTGTATAAAAGATGTATGAAATTGGTATAATGATCATACGGCCGACGTAATTAAAAGAAATTCCGCTGGGCTGTGATTGGGTATGATTGTACATATTGATTATATCAATCTACCAATCATACGGAATACGATCCGGCGGTTTTGCTGATGTGCTATAGCTTGCTATGGCTGCTATGACCACCACCCAGGTTTTGCTGATGTACTTGACAAGATTCCTGAATATTTTTCTTTCTTTTTGGTGTAAAAGTAGATCAATAGATTTCTTGAATACATGTATGAGAGTGTAAAATAAAAATTTAAAAGGTGATGAATAAAAATTACGCTTTAGGAAAATGATTTACAATCAGACTCAGTCAATAGTAATAGTAAGCGCTGGATCCAGCATGCACGCTCTGCTCGCTCACTTTGGCCAGCCAAAGTGATTTGGGTGCACTTGTGGCTGTGCTCTTTTTTCCTGGCACCCTACAATAATTTCATTGTCTATTTCTAATGGGAAAGGAAGCCAATTAAGTATGGTGGAGATTTCAGCTGAAAAAGACAAATTTCCCAGCATCTTTTACATGTGTGAAAGGAAATTTCTCATGAAATTGTCCTCTTTTATCCTCAGCAAAAGTTCCTAATTTTTTTGGGGGAGATTTATAGTGTAAAAGGTTATCTTTCCCAGGTTCTTTCACCATTGTGAAAAATTTCCTGTAAAATTTTGACTGATAATAACTTAGTCCGCCAGGTGACTCATTTGTCTCAGGGCCCGTAAGGGGTCAAATATTACTATCAATTCCATTGGTCCTCACTTTATTTTCAACACAACCCTCACAGTCTTTTACCCTTCAAAAAGTTTCACCTACCTTGACAGTTACAGTCTTACAGATGTTAGTTTTTTATATTCTCAGTATTTGCCTACTACCAAGGGGCTGCAAACTTTCAAAAAGTTGACTGCAGGTTGAACTTTTTGGAACTAGACTTTTGGTTAACTACATAAGTGTTCCCATGCACCATATATGGTAAATCAAGTGCAATGACTAAGGAGGTCCCAAAAATGCCCCAAATCACCCATTTAGAGGGGTGTCAAACTTTTTTTTTTTCTGGCCTGATGGCTAACTAACCGACCCCCAGTTGGGTGCTTAATTCTGTGCAGCCCCTCGCCTACTACTACTATTGCTGTGCTTATGGATCCCAATTCCAACAGATTGTGGCATCTCCCATTCAAAAGGAGGGGTGAAATATAGTGTACTCATTCCAGTAGTGACATATGTCACATAAAGCTTAGGGTACATCACTAAGAGATTCATCGTAAAAGTGAAGGTTAGTTGTACATGTCCAAACCATAGAGAAGAAACTACGAGGAAGTGAGTAGGTGTTGAAAATCAACCATAAGTTGCATGGGATAATTCTTTTTGACAACCCTCAAGGCTCTGGGTGTCACACTGGAGTTCCAGTGGGTCACACAAGCCTCAAGATATTACTATTATTTCTAAGTATCTTGTTGCAAAGATGTAAGGTGTCAATAATAAGTCAAAATGCTGCAGTCATCCCAACATATCCTCCCTCAAGCACAAAATCATGTCCATCTTCAATAATGCTGTCTCAAACATGGCAAATATGCCTAGGACAATGGAGTAATGATTCAGAGTTGATTAGCAGATGGTTTGTTGATTGATAAGGGGGAAGGTGTGTGTTGGAATTTGATAAATTCAGTTTTGTAAGCTGGATTTGGCAAGTCTACAGAAGTATTATTATCACTGACATCACTCATTCTAACTATGGATTATTTACCCTTCGTACCCACTATGGTGTAATCTCTTGCACCGATGTGATATCGTTACTTCTCATGATATCCACTTATGATACTTGATACTTATGACATGTGAACTCTTAACAAGTATATAAACAAGTAGTACTTCAGTATGTACTTCACTCGTTTGCCTCCGGGCCCAAGAGAGGTCAAACGTTCAATCATAACTCTTTTACTGCCTATGCTTTAAATTGTTTATTCCCACAGTGTGAACATTGAAGGAATGGTATGCTTAGTACTGTATGAAGCTGCAAAAGAGAAGGCCAACACTTATGGCCACAATAACACCAACCAGCCACTGCCATTGAGGTCACGTGAGTCTCTGCTGTCTATCATATTCAGGTCCATGCTCAGATTCTTGCTAAAGTGGATGCTAGACATCCAAGTCATTGTTTTTGATGCACTTTCAATATCTGTCAGCGACTAGTTCCCCACGACACGAGGTACCAGGCGTCACGACTTCCGACTTAGGCAAAGACAAGAACGATGAGGAAAAGAGAAGATGATATTGAGAACTAGGAGGTATTGACGAGATTGAAGCTAAGGACTATGCTACAGCTACAACTACTATATATACTAGTGTACAAGCCCTAGACCCAGAACCCTATGCCCTGTACATACTGTAACAATGC
>ML769568.1:0-20051 GCA_009733575.1 Gymnopus androsaceus JB14
TGATACAGCTTGAACCTTTTTAAAGTCGCGCGTCTTTGTAATACTTGCGGGATTACAGCCTGTGTCTTTGACAGGTAACAGTGACCGGCTTGTTTCATACGCATCTTCCTGATATCATGACCCCTAAAACAAAATAATTCGCCGACTGGTAGTCAACCATTTTTATTTTGGAGATCAGCGCTCAGTGCTCAGTACTTACGTGAATGCGCAGGAGACCTTCGAAATTTATGAGTTTCGAATCCTATAGTTCATATATACCATTGTATAGCTCGTCGTCAGCAGCCTGGAGAACGGGTTCGATCCCTCCGACTGAGATCCAGGAACATAACGTGAGGGTCATCAAGGTGACAACGGAGTGAGTCGGAACAATAGCTTTCGGTCAGATTTTGGTTCAAACCGTAAACGGTCTACCACTTTCACGACTTTTTTCATTTTTTCAATTTTGATTTGGCCTGAGGACGCTCTTGACTGCTTATTTTCATCCTTAGGTGATATATTACTGTGATCGCGCATTTGGGGTTTCAAGCTCAGTTAACCAGGAGTAGCCACCTCGGTGCCGGCGCTAGTGACTAGCGCCGGCTGGAGCTGCATGAACGGCGGCCGCCTCAAGAAGAGCTTGCGGCCGGCTAACGCCCTAATATTTACATTTTTTGGCTAAATGGCATCGATTTTTTTGCATTAGCATATACTCTAAGTCTTTCTAAGAGTCATATGGAACATTTATCGATGCTTGTAATACTGAGATTGGAGGAATAATTCTATTGGGAAACCCGATTTCTGGGGGTTTCTGAGAGAAAGCCTCCCCAAAAAGGTAATTCCCGCGAGATCCTTGTTAAGAAACCCATCACGCACCTGTCACGCCAACTTTACTCAACTACTCGCGGAGATCCGGACACGACACTGGGTTTATGAATCTAATTTCAGGGTGTAGCCATTGTTTAGGGCTCCACCCTGTCCTCCTACATCCTTGTGTGATTCCAGCGACAAAGACGACGACACTTCCGTTGGCTAGTCTGGTTTGAGTCTGCTGTCGACCTGAAGTGTCTCATCAAGTCCGGCGCTTGCATCTTGAGGGCGCTTGCATGCTGAAATCATTTAATATCCAATTTTGGTCATTCTTTGACCAAGCAGACAAAGGCAAGAGGGGAGGGCTTGTAGAGGGAACACAGTTACAGAGAAACGGTGGCCGGAGTGAGAGAAACTTTTTGGTAAATTTTCCGACCTCAAGCGCTGAAGTTCGGAACATTGCAGTCTGCAACAAGTCTGCAAGCAAGTAGTTGTTGTTACTCATCCCTTATTGTATGAAGTGATAATGTATGGCATCTGTCTTGCTTCTCGATTAGCCAATGATTAGCCTAAGATACTCTCAGAGTCCCGATTGAAATCGAATGCCATAGTTGACATGGCGTTGAACATAGTCCTCTCTAGTGAAGTCAAGACTCAAGTGTGACCTTGATGTGACTTGCCGGGTTTCTTAACAACGATTTGGGGTTTCTCCCGGAAAGGGGGTTTCCCATTAGAATTATCCAGATTGGAGCGATGGGTGACAAACTTTTATGTAACCTAAAAACCTAAGTATGAAATTAATTTAGCTGGGCGCCCAAGCTCGGCGCGTACAGTAGAAAAGAAAAATATCATATAACTCAGGATACGGTGAGTACGATTAGAGCTGGTTAGAGCCGGACCAAAGGTCTGGACTTCTGTGACACCCAGTGACACTCAGGGTAAAGTGATAAATATCAGGATCTGAGTCGGACAGATCGAACAGTCCCCCCAGCAGCCTGCGGACATCCGCAGCGAAACATATTGAATTTACACAAACTGAGCTTAGTGTATCGGTCCGCACTTTCAGTGCCTCTTTATGAGTACGTCGAATTAATTTCATTCAGTCGTTCAACTCTCCGGACAGTCGTTTTTTCCGTGATGTGTCATTATGTAATAACTGCAAACATGGTGATCCGTAAAACAAGCCGGTCACTGTTACCTGTCAAAGACACAGGCTGTAATCCCGCAAGTATTACAAAGACGCGCGACTTTAAAAAGGTTCAAGCTGTATCATGGTTTTGCTCCCCGCAATTATGTCCACTCGCACCAGCTCATTGTCCGGTACTCGTCCGGAGCACCCTATAGAAATGGAAGATATGGGCCACAACTCCCCTGAGGAAACGATGCAATTATCAAAGAAGGATGCGTATCTGGCTATTGATGTTCGTACGGAACATCCTATAGCCTCTGCGGAAATTTTATCAGAGAAGGACAAATATCTGGTTGCATTTGATGTTGATGACCCCAAGAACCCACTGGTGCGCGAATATACTCAACGCAGAACTTCCACTCACATCTACAACAAATAGAATTGGTCCAAGGCAAGAAGATGGTACCTCACGATGTTTGCAAGTCTCCTCGTGCTAAATGCGTGAGCAGCACGCGCTTCTTCATCCTGTTTTACGATTCAAGCTCGCCTTTAGGACTCTCGCAAGTTCTGCTCGTTAGTAATACTACATTGTGTCCCACAGTCATAATTCAACGAATGAACCTATCTTGTAGCGACTGGGATCACCCAGGCATGGATTGATGAATTTCACATGTCAGAGGAGGTGGCTGCTTTGACGATTTCGCTCTTTGTGGCCGGATACTGCGTCGGGTGCGTTAACCGTCAGACTTTGCTGTATGTCTTCGACATCCTTCCTTCTCTACAGACCTTTACTATGGGGCCCTCTTTCGGAAGAATTTGGACGGAGGCCGGTGTTTGTTGGCTCTTTCTTGGTTTACACGGTGCACCTTTTGACTCTCCCCTTCAAATGTTACCCAAAGCTTACTTTGCTATCAAAGATTTTCCAAATGGCTATGGCGGTTTCACAGAATACGGCATCGCTACTCGTGTTCCGTTTCATTGGGGGCACTTTTGCTGCAGCGCCCTTAACAAACTCGGGGTAAATCCATTTCTGGACCTTGTGACCCCCATTGACAAATTCCGTACACAGCGCTTTAATATCAGATATTTGGGATGCGAGGACCCGTGGACAGGCTATGGCTATCTTCACTGTATGTTCTCTTCATTCTTCTGTCTCAAGCTTATACACTCCCTTCCTCTCCTTCCCGGTTCAGTTGGCACCATTTGCGGGACCTTCTTTGGCTCCTGCTATCTCAGGATTCATGTACGTTTCCGGTAGGTGGTTAATCAGTCATCACATCAGTTTCTGCATTCCCTCACCGCTTATTCAGGGGTTTCATGGCGATGGGTCTTTTGGCTTCTCACCATATTTGTGAGAGCAAGCAAGCAGCTCGAAATATGTTTCAACCTAATCTTCCATACAGGCGGGCGTTTGTTGGCTATTGATTGTATTCACCCTGCCTGAGACATTTGGGTGAGCTATATTGTAGTATTGGGAGTTAATCTTCCAGCTTTCTAACCATCACCTAGACCTATTCTATTGGTACAGAAGGCTCGCCAAAAGCGAAAAGAGACAGGAGATAACAGATACTATGCTCCCATGGAAGTCATTAAGAAAACAATTGGTCAGCGGGTGGAGAATATCCTTGCTCGACCTTTCCGAATGCTCATCCAGGAGCCTATGCTTCTCGCGGCAACAGTGTACATGAGTGTGAGCATCTTGCATTGACTAAAATTTATCTCCGATTTAATATGGCATTCAATAGTTTGTATATGGATGCCTTTACCTTCTCTTTGAGGCATATCCTATCGTCTTCACGGAAGGGCATAAATTCAATGCTGGCATCTCTGGTTTGATGTTTCTACCGCTTATGATTGGAGGAGCGATAGCTGTCGCGCTGGTAAAGCCTTTCGCTGTATCAATGTGTTCAAAAGATTCAGCAATTTTATCTATAGTACGTTTTGATTTTCAACCCTCGATATGAAAAAGAGATCGCAAGATGTGCTCCAAATCCTGTTCCTCCAGAGTTTCGTATGGAAATAATTGCCATTGCAGGCCCAATATATGCTGCATCATTTTTCTGGTTTGCATGGACCTCCTCCCCTTCTATCTCTTTCTGGGCTCCTCTTATGGCTGGAGGTGGAATGGGCTTTGGAATTTCGTGGATCTTTGTGAGTGTTGATGCCAATCCTCTAGATGCCTAAATTTTTGATCAACTGTTCAGCAAGGCTTGTTCAACTATATCATTGATACATATTTGATGATGGCAGCTTCAGCACTTGCCGCATGTACTGTTATTCGCAGTCTTTTTGGTGCTGGATTTCCGGTACATTCTTCCCAGGACACTTTGAACATTTGCTGAGTAATGTCTCCAATTAGCTTTTTGCCAACCAGATGTATGCAAGGTTGGGACCTGAATGGGCTTCTACACTGTTGGGATTCCTTGCATTAGCAATGGTACCTATTCCGTTTGTATTTATGAAGTGAGTACTGTATTCTGTCCTGTTACAATTCCAGTCCAGCTAAAATTTTCATTCTAGGTTCGGAGCTACGTTGCGAGCCAAATCAAAGAATGCAGCTGCCAAGCAGCCCTCTGGACTACCAAAATAATGCGCCCTAAACCATGACCAGAATTCAACCGCAACCAGCTACAACTACACAGCATCTACTATACTCTGTATGACCTGCAATGCCTAGCTAGCCTGATTTCACTCTGAGGGCATTCAGTTATGTAGTTCCAAATATATCTTTACACCGTACCAATATTATCCAACTATTGAGCGAGTCAAGTCTTACTGAGCAACTCAACACATGAGCCATCCATGAAGTATTTAAGGATCATTAAAATACTCAGAATGTTAGACTAGTAAGTAGTGTGATTTGTGCGAAGAAGGAAGGAACATCCGAGTAAAAAGAAAAAGTACAAAAGTATGCTGAATAAAACCATCTGATTCTTTCCGGGCCAACTTGAGCAACTGTCCTCATTCACGCAGCCTAGCCATATCATTAATTAGTATTCTATTGATGAGCAAGGGAAACTTGCTTTGTGAGAGGTTGTTGACTTGCTAGTAATATGTGGTTATATATTGATTCCAAGGAGGGCACTTGGTCAATATCAGACACCTACCTCTAGCAGTCAAACCATATTCTGAAGTAGTAGCTCACTGCTCAAATATGGTGACTGCATTGGCAAACATGGACCTTACATTAATTTATACTGATTGCCAGTGACTTAGAGCAGCTTTCAGACTTGGGTTTTTAAAATATAATATCTACATTGCATCTACATCAAGGCTGTAGATGCCCATGCTACATTATGTACACAAAGAAGAATAAAACAAAGAAAAAATGCCAAAAGATCAGGAAGATATAGATGATCCCTTGTACTGCATGGCCAACCTCCACAATTGGGCTGCAAGTTCATCAAAAAGTAGTTCGGGATATTATAACATGTTCAGCAGGTTGGATGAACAGTTTGGGCTACATGTTGTGAGTCCATTTGATGGTCACATGCCATATTTCGCCTGGGGGTTTTCAGTTTAAGCACTTTTCGATGAACAGCAGTAATCGATTTGTTTACACACTAGATATGCTCGAAAAAATCTGAGGAAATCTGGACATAATGCTACGGTGCATATAACCGGACTAAAAAAAAAAATCTTTGCTTAAATCAATCACCAGCCGAAGTTCTTACCCAATTTCTTCAAATATTTTCGCCTGGGGGTTTGCTTCCATACTGTATAATAAATAAATAAAAATACATATATCTTCAAGATGGTCGAGATGCAAAATGTCAATATAGTAAAATC
Organism: Gymnopus androsaceus JB14; assembly: GCA_009733575.1. NCBI lineage: Eukaryota > Fungi > Basidiomycota > Agaricomycetes > Agaricales > Omphalotaceae > Gymnopus > Gymnopus androsaceus. Next base: position 5,705 of record ML769568.1, read on the forward strand.
TAATTCTGAATGCAAGGAGAACACTGTATGGATCAGGTGAAGGACAAACAAAGGAGGGAGGAATATACTTATTTGTAACTGGTATTCCGCATGGAACTCATTGACCTTTGTTCAAAGTTGTGGGTAGAAGAATGAGGCAACTCAGCTGTAAAGATGAATTCAGGTTTGACGCCAGTGAGGAGCTGTTGGATAGGAGAGCTAGAAGAGGCAGATACAGCAGTGTTAGCAAATTCAGCTGTAGGTTTCTTCTGGGTGGCAGATTTCTCAAAGTTATTGACTTTTGTTGCAAGGTTGGCTGATAATATTGGTTTGAAATCAATCTAAAAATGTACTGAAAATGAGCCAAAAGATATGGGAGCAACACTCTGGTGATGCACATCATATGTTGCTTATAAACTGCTCACTTCTAACATGCTAAAAGAATTGACCTCTAAGGCTCCTGCTCGAGCACTTGTGTTCACCTTCACACTAGGCAGGTCAAAGCTAGCAATGCAAACAATATAGAAATGAGACAAGATGAGCAGAGATTGCAGATAGAAGCACTCACTGGGTTTCTTGTCTTGAAATCCATTCCTGCTATCACTTGAATATATTGATTTGTGCTGCTGTGCAGAGGATGAAACATTGGACTAATAGGTGCAGAGGTTAAGGGTTTCCTCACAGAAGAAGAATATATCTCAGAGAAATTGTGTAGGGAAGAGTACCGTCGAATGAGAGAAACCTGAGGGAAAGACAGGAACAAAAGCTCTATTCGGCCGAGTCCGATTTTTTCAAGTTTTCAATTCTAATTGATCGAAAATCTCACGATTATTTTTGCAAACCGCTGAAATCAATCCGTCAATGACCCATGGTAAGAAAGGGGTCTGGGTATACTTATCTGGATAACAAGTCGGTTGGGGATTAGTACCTTCGGGTCAAGCTTAGTAGTAGTTAGATATCAATATCAAGCGGGAGATAATCATGAACTTGGACTTGCGAGCAACAATGAGTGGGGATTTGGAATACCAATTGGTGGATATTGAGCGGGAGAGGTGCTTCAATTTCATGCGAATAAATTTTAGTGAGTACTACATAACTGTCGAAGCATACATAAAAGGTTTGTAGTCATTGGATATTGACAGCAAATGTAAAACGAACGGAGGAAGTACTTATGGCTTAGGCTTGTTCTGGTAGGATGATCACGTAAATGTTGGTGGGTAGTAGATAACCGTCGAAGCTTGGTATCATACTTAAAGTTGATCCATTAAGAGCGGGAGAATGCCAAGACATTGACCCATGGTAATAAGGTGGGATGGTAATAGAGTGGGATGGGGAGATCTGGATTAAAAGTTTCCTAACAAGCCGCTTGGGAGTTAGTAATCTCCGAGTCAAAGTTTGTAGTCGTTGGACGTTGACAGCAAGCGGGAGAGCAGCGGAGGAAGTAGGTTGTTCGGGTTAAGCTTCATCTGGCCAAGATCTAGCAGAACTTTATTGTTTTCACCCAGATCACAACTCGGGCTCGTGGCGGCTGCCGGCAACGAGCGAGAAGTGTGGAATACAGTATACTTACTAGTATGTAGACAGTAGAATATATCCCGCAAATTGGAACTAATTAAACCCGGAGTAAATCAGAGTTTTTCCCCTTAAGCCTTCCTTAAAAAATTCAAGTTCACTTCCAGATGAAAAACAAGGCAAAAAATTGTATTTTTAACAGAGATTTTTTCGATTCTAATTACAGTCAATTTTTCATGGGTCCGACGGAGTGATTGCCATGGTTAAGGTTTGTTGATGCAGTAGCGCAAGACCTCCTGAATGATGGGAATGATGGGATGTACGCCAATACATGTGCAGTATACATAACTACTGCGGGAGGGATGGAAGACATGCGGGTTTGCCACTATACTAGGATAACTCAGAAAAGAACGAGTAATGCGAATTAGCAGCTTATGTATTCCGGGAAGGAGATGGCGCCGTTGGTACAGTGGTGCTTATCACTGCGGAAAGGGATAAAAGCTGCTTGATTTTATGTATATCAGCCAGTGTATCGGAATCGTCAATTTGTTGCAAATCGTTTGATTGGGAAAGATTCCATCTGTTTTGCATATATCCCACTTCAAGTTACACCAATCAGCTACGATTTAATACAAGTAACAGAATGGTATCTAGCGAGTCGAGTCCAGTGTAACCAGTGTATGGAGATAGCGGCACAGATTCGTGGGATCAAGGGCGTGGGAAGGCAAGGAGCAGTGGGTGACGTTGTTATGGTACTTTGGCCATGACCTATTTCGCTCTACACCTACTTCATTTCCCGCAAAATTCTTAGCAGGGGATGTGTTTGATGATACATTTACTTATTGCGTTGGGGTCGGACGCACCTATTACCTGGACATACTGCCATCAGACGAACCAAGTTCACTCTTCAGCTAAGTTATCAGCCATGACACCTCTGAAAGGTCACATATCACTGGTAATTCCCGCGTCTAAACTCTTTCACCTGTTCGATGAAGAGAGACTTGCCGCATTGCTCTTCCCTACTTCCGGGTCGGTTATTTTCAGCCACCATGCTGGTCTACCAACAAAAGGCTTTAGCGCAAACTCAAAGTGGGTGCGATATCGTAATGCGAATGGCAGCTGAAAGTAAATGATTTGTTAGAAATTGCTTTTGCTCAGTCTCGGATTCCATTCCAAGTAACTAATTCATTTTTGGATTTTATAAAGATGTTATTGAATCTTAGGTATTGCTCAAACCATTGTGTTTATTTACAAAACCACAATGGTTGGTTCATTATAGGTTGTTAGCTTGCTGGCATGGAAGATAGGATGAATTGCATGGTATTTTCTGGTTACTCCAGCTTGAATGCAGCTTTGAATAGCTTTTCAAGGATTTCAAATGGTCCTTCATATCTTGGTTGAAATGCTCATTCAGATTATTCTGTGGTTTGATAGTCTTTGAGGCTGAGTAGTACTTTTTCTTCAACTTTAAATGGAATATTCTGTACTCCTTGGTCATAGTACCACTTCATCCTTTCAGCAGCTAATTTATGAGCAGCTTTTGCCTGCTCTTGGGCATCAAATCTTTGTTATATCATATCATTGACATCAAATTCAAGGCCCTCTTTTAGCAATGTGGGACCTGCTGAATCAAGGATGTTGACTTTATTCCAAGAATAATGGACTCTCCTTGGTACCTCCATGTCCTTGATTGTTATAAGCACATTCTGGTTAACATGCTCTGTTTGGCCATCTATGTGAGAATGATATGCAGTAGACATAGTTCAGTCAATCTCAAGTAGTTCACACCATTCCTGAAAGACTCCAGCAAACTGAGTTTCTCTATCTTGAAATGATCTATAATGGAAGCCTATGCAGGGGATAAATCCTGTCATAAAGCAATTGTGCCAGAGCCTTTGCAGAGAACTTGCTTGTGATTGGGAAGAAATGTGCCCATTGAGTTAAGCAATCAACTATGTTGGAATTCACAGAAAATCTATTTTAACCACATTACAATATACTTATGAATTTATGATATCACAGGAGATATTTGCGCATACACCCACAGTATCCATGCATATACTCACAGTAGCCACTTGAATGTATGCATAGTAGCCACTGATATTCACAGAGTACCCACTTTCCTGATATGTTTACTATGACATAGTCATTCTTACAGGTATAAATACTGTATGTAGTTACTCATGTACCTTACCCGTTTGCCTCAGGGCCCAGTTGAGGTCAAACGGCTACACAATCATTAAAACTCCATTTCTTATTTCTAACAAACTACTACACAGATTGCATCATATTCTCCAGATTTGGGTAACAAAAAGGGTAATTATGACAGTGGAAATAATCTCCCAAGGTCCATTAGGCACCTTGCTAGGCTGAAAAATCCGAAAAGACCATTCTGGGTGATTTTTTATCCACTGAAATGTGTCACAGCCTGTAACATAATGTTTTACTAAGATTGACATTCCTGGCTTTAAATGTAGTTTATCATACTCAAATATACATACTTAATCCTAGTACTATGTGCTTTGATCCTCTATATCCACAAGACATCAATGAACAGAGTGTAATCAGCTATCCTAGTACTTGATCACCATTCTGGACAGCTATCCATGATGGCCTTGAAGAAATTTCGTTCCACCATCTATTATGGAGTCAGCTCATTGTAGAGAGAAATATAGAGCGACAGTACCTAGTGATATTTGGACCTTTCCGTGTCATAACATCGCTCCCAGCATCTGTGAGCATTGCTCCACCAGGAATATGGTAGATATCCGCAAGGGTGAGTTCCTTAAATAAATCGTTAAGAGAGACTGAGGGGAAGTATTAACAGCTGTAAGAACCCACGTCGCCTGCGAGGTATCTTTGCCGACTGAGTAGATCTTCGTATGCTTCCAACTTCGACGACAACCCTGCAATGGAGGCTTCGAATACAGCTTCGTCTGGAGTAAGGCCTTTCAGTCTATGAAATGCGTCAGTATGACAAACCCCCCTGCAAAGATTTGTAGTGCGTACCGTTTCGTGACCTTTTCATGGACAGCTTTTGATGCATATGGTTCGAAAGCAAACACCTCAGTAAAGACAGCTTGCTCGAATATTGCTGCGTGCCTTATGTTATAGGCATCAGGTATTAATTTGGCACCTTGGTCGGCGTATTTCGTAGCAAGATAGCGACATATAGCTCTAGAGTCGCACAGTATAAACCCATCCTCCTCCTGTAATCATAAGTTGAGCAAGCGGGAGAAGATGCAATCAAGAGAAACTTACAATGAATGGCCCGGAAGCCCGAGCAAAAGGTTGTCCCATTAGTTCGCTGGCTTTAGAGTCAGAAAGAGTATCGAGAATTACAATCTCGCATGGGATTTTTTTCTCATGCAAGACAATCTGTATGCGAGTTGTATCGACACAATGCGGAGAGCCAAACAGCTTCAAGACATTCTTCGAAGACTGTTGAGCACTTGGAGAAAGCAACTTGAAGAGTGATGAGCTCGGAGACGGGGAGGTCATCACGGAGGACTGTAGGAATAGGAGATCTTCTGATATGCTTCCAGATGAAATATTTCTCTTAGAGCTCTTGGGAACCGAATGAACGGAAGAAAGGGTAAACAAATTTTCTAATGCCAGAGTTTCGAAAGACGGCCCGTGGATTTCCGAGAACGTAGTAGAAGTCCACGGGAATGCATTCAAATCATCAAAGCAGGGTGGCTGTGAGAATTGCGAGGTAGATAATTCGGGTGTGGTAGGGGTGAGAGGAGATGTTGCCAATGAAGAAGATGCAGATGACTCAGAGCAGAGTGAGGTTAAAGCTACAGTATCGCTTAAGGAGGGGCTGCAACTAAGCTTGGAAAGTAATCCTGGACCACTGTTACACCGGGTAAGACTGTTATACCTGGGAAATAATCAATACATAAATCCAAGTATGTAACGTTCTCTTTACCTGTTCTTGGCTGCTAGTCCTGTTCGTTCAGGAAAGTTCGTTTTCACAATTTTGGACCATGCATTTCCATGAATCCTCACTGCTTCGATTAGCTTTTCGTCCTGTATCGAGTGAGTACATCTTTGACCTAATAATCTAATAAATCATACCTCAGCAGGCGTCCAGCTTGTCCTATCCATTGCACTTTCCTATCAGTTGGGACTCAAATTAGCTATCACGCGCACCTATCAATTGCAGGATTTAGAGTGTCCTTCCATCGCTTGGCGCACTCTGTTAAACATCATTTGGTTAAAAATAACCACAAAACGTAAACCTCAGGCTTACGATCACTATTTCGTGTCTGCACGATCGTTGAAATGTTTGTCCACCTATTTCGAGTTGAATAGATCAAGTGGAAAGTTGAGGATCAAACCGTCTGTCTTACTTTGGACCGTGCTTCTGAATTGCATTTAATAGCCTTTCATCCTCATCAGTGCTCCAACTCCCTCTCGACACCTGTGCCTTGGCCAGCTTCGTAAACCACCGTTTACGACAATCCTTGTTGTTGCGATTCGGAACGCATTTCGATATGGCGTGCCATTTTGAAGGATTCAAGGTCCTAGTAGGATCCTCTAAAAAGCGCTTACCATTCAGCGAGGGAGAAGATTAGAAAAAGCTGTTTACATACCTTTGGCAATGGCATCACGAAGGAGTTGATCCTCGACTGCAGTCCAGGAGCGACGTTCTCGATACAACATCTGGCCTGGGCTTGCACACGGATTACTTACGCGCGACTCGGAGGTGCAACTATGTACTTATCATATACATCGTGTCTGAGTCTAAATAGTGCTGCCGAAGTGCGGTTCGCGAACCTGTTGGCTAAAACAACCTATTCTTGTAATCATATTCGCATGAAAAGCTTACGTGAGAAGATGTGTGACAATCGTTCGAGTGTACTTAAGGTATAGAATAAGTGCCAGAAGGGCAAATTGTTATGAATAATTTAATGTTATTTCATGAGAAAGTAACAAAAAATCATGAAGAAAATTGACATAAAATTTCAGATGCGGAAGGTTCAAAAAGGGTTTGCACCTGAACCGAACCTTGAAATGGGTTCAAGGTTCGGGTTCAAGAAATTGTTGAACCGCACCGCAGCAGCACTAGCCTAAAATGTATCCTTGGAGTTTTAGAGATGAACGGTGGATGAATTTGATTGCTTTTTGGTACGTGGGACTCCCGAACTAGTCTAGTTGTTATGTCGATACATAGTGGGTTTAATGTAAGTGAATGTAAAAAAATATAATCATCATGCACTTCCCGTCTTCCTATTTGGAGAGAAAGCCAGATCGGACCTAGGATGAGTGTGAGCAAAGGAACTTATTGGGCTATCTTACTTATTTAACTAATCTTAATTTATTTGAGGTATCTTATTTTTCCCGCGCTTATACAAATTACTTATCTCGGCAAATTGTAACTACCTTATAATTGCCTAGCGACCTTATTACGGTATTTACGTACTTCTCTCGCTGTATTGATATTGTACAAACTACGACCTTAAGGAAAAATCTACTGGGAAATCCCCTTTCTAAGATAAACACCCCCTCGGAGAAACCCTGACTTTAGGAACCCGGGTGCGGGCTCGGCTTCATCGGCCGGTGTGGTCTTCAATGAACTCCGACGACATTGTGCAACGGTCTCCAAGACTTTCAACCCTCAAGCTTTACTTAAGTTTTGAATAGCAGGCCTACCGTAATCGAGAGTTAGTTGCCTAAAAAAGATCAGAGGTGGCTACCAAATTACCTTGGATTTTCAAACTCCGCTACCTTATTGCAACCTTAGCCTTACTAAGTTACCTTAAAGTACCTTTAAGTTCCTTAAGTTAACTTGGTCGACCAAGTTAACTTATTTTAACTTATTTTACCTCGTGACTTATGACCTTATTCTACCTTATTCTACCTTAAGCCATAAATAACATTGCAGATGTCCATTAGAGGCTATGCAATGTACTACACATGCTCCTAGACCCTATTCAAGTGTATGGGGCATGATTTAAGGCAGCTCACTACTGCCAGTGAACAGATGGAACTTTCAGACATTCATTTTTACATATTGGCCAGTCTGTGACCTCACATAAAATACCAGAATTGACTGGAAATGTTTAATATCAGTCATATGAGGCTTCATTGACACAGCGGTAATGATGAAATTGTACATAAGTCATGGATCTTGTCTTGACAACAATATGCAATTATCAAGCAATTAACATGAGTGACAACTGTAAATGTGTCGGGGGATGGCCAGGAGCCCATTACATATGACTACAGATATGTTTTGTCCATTACAAGTGCATATTTAATGTATTTCAAAGCCATAAATTGTATTTAAGTTCGAATAAGGTAGCGGAGTTTCAAATAAGGTAGCGGACTTTGAAATTTCAAGGTAACTTATTGCGCTGCCCACAGCAATCAAATTGACGTTCTCATCGAACTCATCTGTTCTATTGCTCATTGAACTGTTTAGCATTAACAACATGCTGAATTGGTTTCGAAATCTACTTCCTTAGCATCAAACATGCCAAAATAATACTAACCAAACACAAACCGTTACCCATCCAGCGCCTGGTGCCACTCATCCAATTGTTCCTTCCGTTCAGCCTGATTTCATAGGTCCAAGTACTCCTGTGATTGATACTCAGTCCAGTAATGTACCAGCACCAGTATTGTATGCACCTCAGCCCTTGGGCTTTGGCTCACATATATGGCCAGGGTATTTTCCGCCTTCAGGTAAGTGAATTGCGAGTTTTGTTTGTAATATGGTCATGCCAATGAACCAAAAAAACAGTTCTTTCTTATCACTACCAAGTCACCTGCAACAATGAGCTAAGCTGGGCATGTTAGGCTCCACCTGTGGTCCTAAGACTGATGTGACCTCTCTTCAAGATGAAAACCAGGAATGCTTGACTTAATAGCCAGGAAGTAGAATGAATTGCCTCAGTATTATTGAGGTTACAAGAGGCCACCCGTTTCAAAGGTTGTAGAGGATGATGCAGACGCGTCTGAGTGTGTACAAATCACTACGGGTCCTAAGATAGAACTGCATTTCAGGTATCAAGTCTAACTTGTTATTCCAGGATAGAATAGCTACCCTTATATACTGAGTGAGATAAAATAAAATAGGAAAATGAGAGAAACTGAGCAAGATATGATGAAACAGAGTAAGTAAATAGAAAAAGATAAAATAATGTCCATATATGCATGTATATTATGGCTTTGCCTCGACGTTTCCCTGCCTTGTTCATTTGTCTTCCTCGATTGGGTCAACTTTTGGGATTTTTGGTCTGAATCGACTCGAGTCATTTGCCTTTTTCCAAGGCTCGCCAGTTCCTTTAGCAGAACAGCCCTCGGAAGTATTTCTATCACCGGGGGCATTCCGTGAGGCACCTGGAAACCAGGTGCCTCCCATTCATTGTGTAACTCACATGAACGGCACTTGAAAGTTGATGGCCATGATGTCATGTTGTAACTTTCCCGTTATTTTGGGTCAAGACCCGGGGAGCCGACGGCCGGCAGATCCAAAGGCACCAAAATTTCGGCTGACCGATGATATTTCTGGGTTCCCACGGCTGCTATCGGCATGTGCAGATAACATGTGCGAAAGCTTAATGCATTGCCAATGACCAGAATATTCTGGTAAATCACAAAAATAATATGGGGAGTTCCTAGCACTGAAATACACATAGTATAAATATTATATGCAATGGTACCCACTGAGAGCCTCCAAAAAGCTGCAATTGCAGATAAGTTACAGATAACTTTTGGCCACTTATGTATCTTTTAGCTTGCTTTACAATCCTTTCTTTCACTAAATCTGCTTGTAGAAGAATGTAGAATTGTCTTGTATATCTTCCCTTTGAATCTACTGTTTTTCTTGATCTTGGACCTCTTTGAGCAATGAAATCTGCCAAAATTTTGGCCATTACAGTTCTTTCATGATAATTTGAAGGCTCTATTGGGGCTCTATTTTCTTAAACTACATGCAAGGATAGCCTCAAGTTATAGCTAGATGAATGATTGGAGACCTGGGATCTCATTGCTACAGTGGTACATGCTCCACTCTTTCAGTCAGCCCCAGTACAGCTGTTCTGCTCCTGCAGGGCCAGATATTCAAAACTAAGTGACTCTAAGCCTCTCTCTGCCTTTATCCACACTTAAGATAAGTGAGAAAAAAATCTATAATTCTCTTCCTTTTTTTCTCTTTTCCTTCCTTTTTTGGGGCTAGATACCCAGAACAATGGTCAGAGAACCTCTTTTCAGACCCATGTCTGAATTCAAACATGGGCCACTCAGGAATTGCACACCAGTGTGTTGCTGTTCTGATACAATCATTGGGTTTGCTTCACTCACCCTGACACCCATGGCTCCATGCACAGCCAGTGAGCAAAGTAAGTTTCTCATTGATGCTAAACCATAAGTTCAGTGGGTGTTACATGTTATGGCCAAACTTCAATTTCACAAGTTTGGTCTAAATTGAGTTAATTTGTGTTTTTTCTTTTACTGCCATTTTGGGTAATTTTTCGAAAATTGCATTACTATTTCGCAAAATTTGAATTTTAAATGCATTAGTTATGCATTACAACTCTTAATTCAGCCTAGTTCGAGACCCCCTCATGAACTCACAGTCAAAACTATACAATATAGTTTGAGTTCAGAATACTAAGTAAGTATTGATGCAACCTGATGTATACAGTATGTACCAGTACTTAATGTAACTGGTACTGCAAACTTTTCAACTTTCCAACATACCAATTGGTTCCAAGTTTGGGTGATTTTAGAGGACATTTTGGCACTGTCAGATTTTGCCAAATATACAATAAAAATAGGAAGAAAATTAGCACGCAATTAGATGCACTCTGAATTAAATTTTTGGCAGGCTCCATAAATGCAGGGTTCTTCACCATATCCATACAATACAGTGTATACTGTACCATCTCAAGTCCTTTGTTTTGGGCTGTGACCTGTGATCAACCAAACAAATTAAGATTTGTTCAAGATTGGTGAGACTTGCGACAAAAACAAAAATTTTCCATAATTTTTACCAAATCATGTTTGGCACATAGAGAGCACCTGCAAAAATCAAAAAAAAAAAAAAAGAAAAAATCAGCTGTGACCCAAGACAACAAGGGGTATGTAAAAAAGAAATTTCATATATCACGTTGTATTTTGAGCTTAAGGTCACCAAGACCCCCCCCCTCCCTTCCCTGCCTTATTTAGCAGAAAAATCCCACGCTCATGTGGCTTTCTGGTGTCATGAAGGAGCGGAGATTACAGTTTCCCGCATTCTTGCCGCATTACTATGATGTTCATCCATCCTCCTCACGTTTCCCATTGTTACTGCACCAAAATGCCCGAGAAGAAAGTAATTATTATAAGGTACTTATCTCTACTAGCCTTTTCTTGTGATTCTCCTCCGCTTATTCTCCCTGCCTGTAGCATTTTTTCGGTACTCATCATTGCAAAACCAGTCATCTGAAGGTTTCTGCAAGAGCCCGCGGCATTGAATATGGTACTAGAAGACTGGTAAGTAGATTTTCACTATGTTAATGCGGTTATACTCACTTTGAGATCACATCCAGGAGAACAACAGCCAGTGCATTCATCCACTTCATTTATTGCATTTCCACATGAATAAATTGGTGCAATTCCACTCGGTATCATTCAAAGATTGTCTAATCGGCACTTGGGCACTCCGGCGGTACACTAATTATGGCAATTGATGTGCCTATTGTCTGCTTAGCAATACAAATTCATGCAGAAAAGTCATAAATAAGGTTAATCTACCATTTTAGACCATCAAATGGCCGAAAAACACATTTAAAATTTTTTGACCTTAAGGTCTCGGGGACCCCCCTCCCCCCCATCGTGATATGGGCGCTTAACTTTCTACATACCCCTTGCAAGACAAACCATGAAATTTTGTTTCATTGGGGTCCTTGTGAACTGTGACCAATAAAGTGATTGAAAATTGAAATGGTACAGTAGATGGTATGATGTACAACAATACTGTACTGTAATTCAGGTGTCCTGTATTTAATGGTACAATACAGTTGTATACTTACAGTATTTACTATCTGTACATGTAAGGAATGTGTGATCCTGGAACTCTACTGCCTCACAAACAATTTATCGTGTTGTACTACAACTAAAGAATGCAAAATATGAAATCTGGCTCAACAAAGGTACTGGATATTTTTATGAACTTTAATCATAAAATTCCAGGCTGGAAAGTCCTGTACCGGGGTAAGTAGAGTGGGTCCACCAGGGTGCATGATTATTATTATTTTTTTTTGACCAACCTCAAATTGGCCTTTTGGGGCATCAAAATGATTCTAATGAGCCTAAGAAATGTGATCATGTAGTTATCTGGGCCACATTAGCTGCCTGGAGTGTATATATTTAAAATAAGTCTGTCACGTCGACTAGTAGCTGGTGGCTGTGTCTTCACACTTTATCAGCAAAACCTGTATTTTGGATTTAATTTCCGACAGCAATGCCAAAAATTCCCAGCGCTTCCAGCGCCGACCAGAGCCTGCCAGCGCTTCCCAGAATAGATTGTATTAAAAAATTGTATGATGTACCTTTTCATTTCCAAATCAGGCAATTTTTGCCCTGCTGGGAGATCTGGCCGGTGCTGGGGCACTGGAAGTTCTGGAAGCGCTGGCCGGCACTCTCTGGCACTAGCCTCACAACACATGTTTTGCTGATGTTAGTGTAACAACTTATTACTTCTTGACTGATATATTTCAAGTGCATAAGTATATGGTGTCTAGGACTGGGGAAGAACTTTACAAAGATCATTTGAATGTGTAGAGCATGCACAAAGGGTAAAAGAACAGCATCATGAGGAGACATGTCTTATAGTTGCCATATTTGGTAATCATGTGACCAAAAAAAGTCATGTGAAGGGAGGGAGAGTCCCAGGCAGAGGGTAAAAACATTTTCTGACCCCTAGTACAAATATATTTTTTGGAGCCCCTTGATTAAATTTAAATTAGATAGATAGACCACTTGAATACATATGTAGGAGTTGTAAGGAGCAGCTAAATGGTACATGCTGGAATTACACACAACACAACTGTTGGACTATCTGTCACACTTTATTGTTTGTACACACTGCTAATACTTTACCATTTCAATTGGTTTGCTGCACCTCTGTGACCATGACCATTTTATATTCACTATGACTCGCATACTGCTGAATTCTTGCAATGCAGAAGAACACTACTGGTAGCAACAGTTAGTAGTACTGTTACAGACATTTGGATTGGACTTACTGTGAACTTGCAAACAAAGAGCAAGTTGGAATTGACAGGAGTTAGAGTTAGGATAGAGCTTGATGCAACACAATGTCATGGTGACTTTATAGGCCCAAGTGGACCCTGACCATGTCCATCAGGATGAATTGACAGCTGTCACATTGAATCTGCAGCAACCCATAGAGCTCACAGAGCCTCACAGAACCTCACAGCACTGTAAGATTGCTGTAGCAAGCACCCGTATACTAGTGATGGACACAAGTCTGGATACAGGTATACCTGGATCCGCCACACAGGTACCTGTGGCCTCAAAACACTGACCTGTGACCTGCGCTGAACCCGTGGGAAACCGGTACCTGTGCACAGATACCTGCTACAGGTCCCTGTGTTTGACTTACATACAAACAATATAATACAAGAAAAAAAACATTACATTGTTACCAAGCACAAAAACATGTATTTTCAGTGGATGAGTGAATGAGGTGTCATGTACTTGAGTTCTAGTACTTCCTCTAAGGTTTAAGCTACATTAACTACTAATAATATCTATCTTGTACTACTAATATTTAGCTATTAGTAGCAATTCACTGCCAGCACCAATCATCAGTACCAATACTGACATTAGTATCAATAAAATAGTAGTAGAGTAGGTATTATTTTAATAAATACCAGTTTCATTAGTACTTCAGTGCTAGTTTGTCAATGTTACTTCTAAGAGCAATATTTTTGTACTAATATTAGTCCTAGTGTTCAATAACTAGGGTATTTAAGTCTAGCAAAAAATGTGTGTACCAGATCCACAGGTACCTGCAGGTCATAAAGTTTACTGAAGGCTGACCTGTGACCTGGATCAGACCCATGGGAAACAGGTACTGGGATCCATGGGTATTTTACCTGTAGGTATTCCCACAGGTATACCTGCAGGTACCTGCCCTGGGACTGGACTTGTGTCCATCACTACTGTATACTAGACATGTGCATTGGAAAAGTGCCAGTGGGTGCAGAAATTGGTTGACAGCTGCATTGACAGTTCAATAATCCACAGGAACTCACAGTTCTGTGAGATGCTATACAGTGGCGGCGCTTCGGAACGGAACAACGGTCCGTGAGACCAATTTCTTCGATGCACCTCGATTGTGTCAAAACATACATACTTTATGGACTAACATTTAGTCGCAAAAATGAAGCTATATACATGTTCTTGTAATGTACTGAAGGATTTTGAAAAATACAACGGAACGGTTACAGTACAGGTCAAACGAAATGACCAAAGTGATTACTGTGCGAAATTTATGATGAGGGCCAAGACTGCGACAACGACGACAAGCTCAAAAATAAAAGGAATGATTTCAACTCTTCAGTACTTGGTGTACTTGCCCTCTGCCTCCTTCAGAGCTTGTACACGATGCGGAAGCGAGTCGTACAGGTTGTCAATGTATGACATGTCCAAATTGGCCCACTCCTCCTGAAGTGCTGTCCACAACTGGTCACAGTTTGTCGGGAGAGGTTTGCGAGCACGTATTTTATCATCAAGTTGGTCCCAGGCATTCTCTATGATGTTCACATTGTTACGAACGTTCTTATCTTATCAAACACATGGTATTATTCTTATCATTTCTTATTACTCCTTGTAT
>ML769568.1:20076-135562 GCA_009733575.1 Gymnopus androsaceus JB14
TGCCCTGCCGCAGTTTCGAGAGGCTACCGAGAATCAATGCACAGTATGCAGTAAGGGCTTTTTAAAAACATATTGATAAGACTTCGTAGAGCTTTTGTAAAGAGCTACGATAACTTCTGGAGCCCCGGGAATATGGCCGGGCAGCTGCTAAAATCCGGCCTGGCACCCAGGGCGCTTATTCGGCAGCCCACGGCACCTTCGGCACCCTCCCAAAATGGCACAGACCATCAAATACTGTTTATCCATAAGTTTTTAAAAAGATTGTGATAAGGTGATACACCTAGCCCGATGCCCGCCCACTGGTGCCTATAGCATAGTGCGCTCACCGGCGCTTATTTTCCCGCCCTCCGGCGCTTATTTTGGACAAAATGTCGGTGATTAGGCTTGATAAATACTGAAAAAATCATGAAAAATACTGAAAATATTCAGGCAGCGCGAATGCACACTGTACTGCTTTAATTTTTGTCACATGATTTGGGACCTGATTTTAGCGCCCACAGGGGCTATTCTGCGGAAAAATCGAAAATTAGGCCTCATAAATCCCGGAAAAATCCTGGAAAAATTGTAAAAAATGTGGAAAATATTCAGGGATGTATCACAATCACATGACCCTGGATCTTTTGCAAAAAAAACCCAATAATGGATAATAATCACAAAAAATCAGAAATTTCTCATAAAACAGCAGCAGGGGTAGGGATATACACCATACCATACAGTGACGGCCAGATCAAATCCACACCCCCGGATTTGGAAACCGGTTATGTCACCAGCGCTTAAGTCTTCTATCCCCCAAAAACATGTAGTTTTTTTTGTACATTGTGGTATATAAGAATGGCGTATGCTTGGTAGGGGTTATTCTGATAGGAGGTAGCCCTGTAGAAAACCTATAAGCCTTTTTTCTGTTCGGACATTGCTGCGAGTAGGACTTAAGCGTCGGTGACGTAATCCGGGGGTGTGGATTTGATCTGGCCGTCACTGTATATGGTTATAATGACATTCTATAAATATGATTAGAGTGGCACTGTAAAATATGGTCATAGTGGCACTATAAAATATGGTTAGAGTGGCACTATATTTACAGTGGCACCAGTATGATTACAGTGGCACTATAAAATATGGTCATGGTGGCATTGTATGAATATGGTTAGAGTGGCACTATATTTACAGTGGCACCAGTATGATTATAGTGGCACTATAAAATATGTTCATGGTGGCACTGTGTGAATATGGTTAGGGTGGCACTATATTTACAGTGGCACTGTATAAATATTCTTACAGTAGCACTGTATGAATATTGTTATGGTAACACCATATACAGTGACAGCAAAATCAAACCTGCACCCCTGATTTGGAAGCTGCATACATTCCTGGCGCTGAACTTTTTTTGTACTGTTTTGTACTGCTTTCTTGGCAATACTGTAGTATTACAACTATATACTGTACTCTATGCTATTCCTGGTGTGAATACAGGCCATATTCACCTGAAAATTACTAATGTTGACATGAGGAGGACTTTTTCTGTGTGGTAAGAGCCAGCGATGCATGCAGTTTCTGAATCAGGGGTGCGGGTTTGATTTTGCTGTCACTGTAAATATGGTTAAAATATCACCATATAAATTATAAATACAGTTATGGTACTGCCATGTTAACATGGTTATGGAACACCCACTAGGGATCTGCACTATGACTGTATGATATGGCTTACAGTTACAGTTATACAGGTACTTGTAATTGTACTGTAAAGAGTGTCTGAGGACACTTTTTACAGCCATATTTATATGGTTGCTGTACAGGTATCTCATACAGCAAGATTACAGTATCATTACTGCTTTTGACTAACATAGGATATGGCTTTATGTCTGAGTTATGCCAGTTACAGTACTACAATACCAATGCAAGTGTAGTGTGAATGTACTTGTAACTCAGCAAGGTAACTCATGTGATGGAGTTTGGGTGACTTGGGATATACAAGTACATTGACAGCTAAGGTACTGTGATATACTGGTACAGAAGCAAGATATGACCTGTGTTAATTGCAGCCCTACTTTTATATGTTATGGTACCGCTATGACTAGAATGATATGGCTGTATTGGAGTAGTACTGATAACTCAGTGTGAGTACATCAGCAAAACCTGGGAGATGGTCATAGGAGCCATAGCAAGCCATAGCGGGTCATAGCAGCCATAGTCCTGCACAGAACTATGAGCTGCTATGGGTTCCTATGGCTTGCTATGAGTTTCTCCAGGATCACAAAGCTGTCAACCCATTTCGGCATCAGTGTCGCTGCTTGACAGCTGTCAGTTTCTCCCGCCAACACTATATAATGCATCGTCGTAACTGGGACTTCGACGAGCTCTGTTTCTTTCCCCCCAAGTCAGTCCTGAGCCACTTTGGTTTGGACTATGGTATGTAGTTGCATTCAAGCAATGTCTCGTCACCACCTAATGATATAGTATACTAGTTTTATTACAGATATGTAGTTATATTAGTAGTTCTACTAGTTTCGCTCTTCCTACTATGACTACAGCAATATAATATGATTTTGTGATTATTTTCATCCATTTTTGGTCTCGCGAAGTGCAACGAAGCAATTCAAAAGATTAATATATTTTTATTGAATAGAGCCATTCCACGATCAAATGCCTCGAAACCGGTGCATTCCATAGCAACCCATAGCAGTCCATAGCAATCCATAGTTCTGGACAGATGGGTACCTTGCTATGGCTGCTATGGCTGCTATGAGTGCTGCACAGAACTGTCCAGTTCTGTGCAGCACACCCAGGTTTTGCTGATGTATATGCATAGTATCATGAGGACTGGGTACTCTTGTACTATTACAACCAACTGTTCATGGATTTCGGAAAAATACACAATAGAAAACAACAGAAAAGATACCAAAACCTTGAGGATGAATTTACTCCAAACAATTACAAGTACCTGTATAACTGTAACTGTAAGCCATATCATACAGTTATAGTGCAGATCCCTAGTAGCTGTTCCATAACTATATTTACATGGCAGTACCATAACTGTATTTATAATTTATAGTGTGTGACTTGGGTCAGGTTGGGTGCCCAAAACATCAACCCAACCTGGAGCCAAGGCTATACCCATACCTGGTTCGACAGGTATGGGTTTCTCATGGTTGGGTTAGGTTACAGTTTCTCCCAGACACCAGGAATCCCATATAGAAATACAAACCAATAATAACATCATAACCAAAAAAAACTCGAATTTTTTGTGATATGACATCATAATTGAGGGTTCAGGTATTCTTGTATCAAAAAAAACAGTACAGTACTACAAATGTACTAAGATCAAGTACAGCTATGAGATCAATATGCAAAAAATATTCTTGACCCTGGATGGATCCAGGTGGGTCTCGGGTCTGCAGAGCTGGACCCAACCCAACCTAGCACAGCCACCTGACCCGGAAACCCAGCTCACCGAGCATACCTGGGCCACACACTAATAATTTATATGGTAATGTTTTAACCATACTCATACAGTGCCAGCATGACCATATTTTATAGTGCCACTGTAATCATACTGGTGCCACTGTAAATATAGTGCCACTCTAACCATATTCATACAATGCCACCATGACCATATTTTATAGTGCCACTGTAATCATACTGGTGCCACTCTAACCATATTCATACAATGCCACCATGACCATATTTTATAGTGCCACTGTAATCATACTGGTGCCACTGTAAATATAGTGCCACTCTAACCATATTCATACAATGCCACCATGACCATATTTATAGTGCCACTATGACCATATTTTACAGTGCCACTCTAATCATATTTATAGAATGTCATTATAACCATATATGGTATGGTGTATATCCCTACCCCTGCTGCTGTTTTATGAGAAATTTCTGATTTTTTGTGATTATTATCCATTATTGGGTTTTTTTTGCAAAAGATCCAGGGTCATATGATTGTGATACATCCCTGAATATTTTCCACATTTTTTACAATTTTTCCAGGATTTTTCCGGGATTTATGAGGCCTAATTTTCGATTTTTCCGCAAAATAAGCCCCTGTGGGCGCTAAAATCAAGTCCCAAATCATGTGACAAAAATTAAAGTTGGTACAGGGTGCATTCCCGCTGCCTGAATATTTTCAGTATTTTTCATGATTTTTTCAGTATTTATCAAGCCTAATCACCGACATTTTTTTGTCAAAATAAGCGCCGGAGGGCGGGAAATAAGCGCCGGTGAGCGCACTATGCCATAGGCGCCAGTGGGCGGGCATCGGGCTAGGTGTATCACCTTATCACAATCTTTTTAAAAACTTATGGATAAACAGTATTTGATGGTATTCTGCCATTTTGGGAGGGTGCCGAAGGTGCCGTGGGCCGCCAAATAAGCGCCCTGGGTGCCAGGCCGGATTTTAGCAGCTGCCCGGCCATATTCCCGGGGCTCCAGAAGTTATCGTAGCTCTTTACAAAAGCTCTACAAAGTCTTATCAACATTTTTTTAAAAGGCTTTACAGCATCGGTTGATCAATGACAAGTGTCTCCCTCACTTAGCTGATTTTGAGAATTGGGCTTTAGCAGAGCAAGCAAACTCTGATTCGGAGGCAGAAGCTCGAGACGACAGCCCTCTTATCCTGCACTAACTCGTCCATCAACTGCGCATGCGGCACGCAGCTGTGTCAGTGTACTGACGCAGGTGCAGTCTATCAGGCTGTCAAATTTATAACGTTTCCGTGTTTAATTCTGTCGCTCAGAAACTACCTCGCATACTTTCACAATCATTATACCAATATGCTGTATAGCTTTTTTGGGAATCTACCATCTCGTTTATTACCGTGATTTATCTCCTTTTCATTACTACAATTTCATTCTTGATTCATGAAGTTTAGTGTAGGAAATCTGTTGAGTTGATATGCGGCAAATCAATATGACTTTCACTTGAGCAAAATCTGAATTTGATTGAAAAAATAACGGAGGCGTTTTCATGCTCATTGAAAGACAACAAAGCGGTCATTAATTCAAGGATACAAATATCACTACTGATACAAGTGCTTTACTGAGAGAATTCGGTAGAGCTTAATTTTTTCCCTTTCCCGTGTGAGTGCTGTTGCGCCTTGGTTGCGCCCATTTTTATCAGGCCTATATAAACAAAAATGTCAATTTTTTGATACCAATCGGTCCAAAATTTGAGGATGCAGGTCCTGGCAGGACAGATTTTCCAAATTCACGTTACAAAAGGAAATACATATGTGAGCCGAATCTCAAAAATCTGACCTGCCAGGACCTAAACGCGCCAAAAAGAGCCAAAAAGTGAGTAAATTAGATGACACACCTTAGGCACTCCAAAATTAAACCGCAAGTAAACCGCGGACCAGTTTTGATGTGCATCTCGAAACCCCCCAGGATATGTCTATCACCACCCAGTAATCACCTCCCATGGTGGTAGTAGAATACTTCTATATTGGTAATGTTAACTGCTGTAAAATGGTGTCAGTTCTCACCTTTCCAGGCCACCGCAGTGCACAAGGTGGACCAGTGAGCATGATTAAACATTAGTTTAAGCAATTGACACCGTTTCAACACCAGTGGGATCCAATTGCCGCCAGTAAGCTTCGATGTTGACAATCAACACCATTCAACCCTGATGCTGGTGGATTACCATCATTTGACATAAAAGTTAAGAATTAACATCAGTCAACATCAAAGTAGTACATTACCATCGTTCAACATAATGTTCAAGTATTAACACCAGTCAGCATCAAAGTAGTCTATTAACACCCACCAACATCGCCATAGGCTATTAACACCCATGAATACCTGGAGCAGTACATTACCTTGCTTCCTCATGCTACTGGTTCAGGTCCCCACATATCCCTGGGAAGCAGAAAAGATTGATCGAATACAGCAATAGAGAATAAGTACATCCAGGGTATGTAGCAATCCAGTATCGAGAGCAACAGTCCATATAAATCGGAAATCCAGTAGCGAGAGCAAATCCACAAGTCTAACAGTAAGAGTCCATAAACATCGGAAATCCAGAAGCGAGAGTGAATCCATGAGACCAATTAGTTTAAGTAGTGGGTGGTGAAGGACCAGAGGAAGGTTTGGAAGGAGATCTATGGTCGGATGAACTGTCGTTTGCCCTCTCAGCTGCTTCCCTCTCCGCCGCTTCTTGCTGTGCTGCCGCCTCAACCTCCTTCTCCTTCTCTGATGCCGCCCTCTGCACTGCTTCTACCGCCTCCTTCTCTGCTTCCTCTTTCTCCTTGCAACATTGTTCACGCCTAGTGCGGACGGCATGGGCCTCAGGATCAGTGACATTCCCATTGCCTGCATTTTTGTCAGGATCATTGTTGTCTTCATTAGCAAGTACTTGTCTAAAATGGGTTAGAGTCGATACAACCATAGAGAGTATCGAAACTTACTCGTTAAGGAAGTCCACTACATTTCTCGCCCAGTCATCATCAGGGTCTTCAAGGAACAGAATGACACAATCATAAAACTTTTGTAAGCTGAAGGCCTTGTCCATATTGCAAAACCGCGAGGTGCTGCTAAGACTGAAACGCACCTGGAAAATACGACAGTGAGTGAATGGGAAACATTCTGTAGCAACTTACCATGCATGCTGCATATGCAATAAGCTGAGGGGTGAGATGCTTGATCTTGTATATTTGTCAAAGAGTCAAACCACCAAGCGATTTTGCGGATTCAAGATCTCGAAATACCAATCCTGGACCGTTTATCAAGTGTTTCAATGCCTGCAAGACTCTAATTGTGAGATGCCGAATACTGGAATAGCAGGACATGTACTTGAACTAGGAGATAGCTGCAACCCCATCCAGCTTCGCGGTCTTCTGGGTCATATAGTATCATGTCGTAAAGTAGCATTGGAACGCCAGAGGCATTGTTAATTTTAATTGTAGTATTCATATCTTTATTGTTGATCAGGGCACAAAATCTGGTAAACGAACATTTGAGAACCGAGAAGTAAAGCTAATGAATACTTACCCTGCTGGGTCTTTGAGGTATTCTTGATAATGATCATATGGAACTAGAAACGGTGCAATCTGGGAGTGGGAGAAGCCACGGTTGCTCTTTGAACCATCATCAATAATGGGTGGATCAAGTATGTCGGTAGTAGGGTCTTCTAGGATGTACTTGAGGATTGGCATCTTGAAGCTTTTGATATCTGTACCATGAGCCACCTGAGCCATATTGTGAATCTGGACAGTAGTTAGCTTGGCCCCGGAAAAAAAAAGGAACAACGAACAAGACGAACAAAAAGTACAAGACCTTTCGAGTCCTTCTTGAACCTAGACATTGTATCGGCAAGCCCTTCAGTAGCTTTGAAAAACTCTTGATATTGCTTTACAAAGACAGCGGTAGTGATAGACCTGAAAAGATACATCAGTAGAGGAGATAAAGACAAATATATGCTTACTGTTCTCCATCATCATCCCCATCATTGTCACCATCAGTACCATCAGGACCTTCATTCTCCTTATCTGAGTTATCCGAATCATCAACTTGAACAGTGGAAAGGTCAAAGCCTTCAGCAAGTAACCCATAGTGGAAAATAAGTTTGGGATTGATCAAAAGATGGACTCCACGAACTAGGAAAGATGCAGCAGTCTTGTATTTGGCTAATTTGTCAGCACTAACAAGAAAGCTGTCAATGAAGATGGAAAAAGAAAGAGAGAGAAGATAGTTACTCACAAGGTGAGTTGGCTTCTCGATGTCTTATTGTTGATCAGTTGATGCACCAATTGTAGGTGACTAGACTTTAGACTTCGTTCTTTAGGATTAGCAGCAGTGGAAGTAGCTTGAGAGCGCCTTGATGACTCTCCCTGTCAATGTGGATGAGGACTGGGAGAACGAGAGCGCCTCCGGGAGCAAGAATCCCCATGACGATTGTGTCTGCGAGAATCAGAACGGTCCCTTTGGCTATGAGAATTATTACAACGACTTTGGTGATGAATTTGGGTGCAAGAATGAGAACGATGGCTTCCGTGGCTGCAAGAGCAAGAATGATTGCAACCGGTGCACCTGCTATGTGAGCTTGACCTTGATCTGCAGTGATCAGATTGTCTGTCCCAAGAGTTTGGATATTGTGATTGAGTATGAGAGTGCCATTGTGCGCCACTACTGGTGCAATTGCTAGAGCCTGGTGCAGGTGAAGAAGCAGGACTGTCAGACATATTGACTTCAACTGAAAGGATGATATGAGCAAAAAGAGGGCAAAGGAGGGCAAAAATGTGGTATATAAGCAAAAAAGGATTGGCAGGAAGCAATCTGAGAGAGAATATGGACATAGGAAGCAAGAAAGGACACAACAGAATAACACAACAAAGAATCAACAAAGTCACGTGCTTGTTCTCACTTGGTGAAGTCAATAGATTTTGAACGTCTACAGTAGTATTTGTACAGTAATCTAATACTTGAAAAGGTAGTGTACAATAGTAAACAGCACAATATTCATAGAGGCTCACAAGAAGACATTGGGTAGTTAAATCCATGGTGCAGAAGTTGGGTGAGGACAACTTATTTGCGGAGTGTCGATGCAATGCACAAGGAGAAAAAAGTCGCCATTGCGGCTCAAGCTCAAGTGCAAACAAGCATACTTTATTGCCTTCCCTTTCCCCGCTACTTCCCTGCACGCAAAGCTTGCCTCCAACGGCATCTGGTTTGGACCAGCTCCCAAGCCTTGACTGCAATTTGAGTCAATTCTTGGGAGAGCTGAGCAACAGTGCAAGTAGTCGGTTGAGTGGTGGTGGCGAAAAAAAGTGCAGCATGCTCGGTCGTAGTAGTACTGAGTGCCATCGGTGAAAAAAGGAGAACAGTGCTCCATCAAAGCCATAAGTTCTGTAAAGTTGGTCTTCTTCGACCTGCCCGAGGAGAGTCACCCATCCTTGATGGAGTGAAGACAAAGCTCAATCTTTGGAGGTGGCAGCTGGCTGGCACAAGCTGGTGTACAAGGGAAAACCCAGCTAGGTACAAGCTGAGGGTGCGATGAAGGAGCAGAACCAGATGCAGGACCAAATGTTAGTTCCAAAGCTGTTGGGGCGACAGCTAGTGTGTGGCTTGGGTTGGCTCGGGTACCCCAAAGGTCAACCTGACCCGGACCCAGCACTGCACCTGGACCCAGTCAGCCGGGTACGGGTTTCTCCGGGTCCGGGTTGGGTTATGGTTTTTTCCGGGTGAATTTTCATTGTTTTGTTCATTTTACTATACTTAACTTATTTGCATGAATAAAAATAATGGATGGCCCATTGTAGACATTGTATTAGGTGTTTATTGGACTTAAAATTCTAGTTTGCTTGTAATTACATTAAAATTTCTATTTAAAAACCTTGCAAATTTTAAAAATTGCTTGAAAACAAGGGGTATGTAAAAAAGAAATTTCATATATCATGTTGTATTTTGAGCTTAAGGTCTCCAAGAGCCCCCCCCCCCTCCTCCCTTCCCTGCCTTATTTAGCAGAAAAATCCCATGCTCACATGGCTTTCTGGCGTCATGAAGGAGTGGAGATTACAGTTTCCCGCATTCTTGCCGCATTACTATGATGTTCATCCATCCTCCTCATGTTTCCCATTGTTACTGCACCAAAATGCCCAAGAAGAAAGTAATTATTATAAGGTACTTATCTCTACTAGCCTTTTCTTGTGATTCTCCTCTACTTATTCTCCCTGCCTGTAGCATTTTTTCGGCACTCATCATTGCAAAACCAGTCATCTGAAGGTTTCTGCAAGAGCCCGCGGCATTGAATATGGTACTAGAAGACTGGTAAGTAGATTTTCACTATGTAAATGCGGTTATACTCACTTTGAGATCACATCCAGGAGAACAACAGCCAGTGCATTCATCCACTTCATTTATTGCATTTCCACATGAATAAATCAGTGCAATTCCACTCGGTATCATTCAAAGATTGTCTAATCGGCACTTAGGCACTCCGGCAGTACACTAATTATGGCAATTGATGTGCCTATTGTCTGCTTAGCAATACAAATTCATGCAGAAAAGTCATAAATAAGGTTAATCTACCATTTTAGACCATCAAATGGCCGAAAAACACATTTAAAAATTTTTGACCTTAAGGTCTCGGGGACCCCCTCCCCCCCCCATCGTGATATGGGCGCTTAACTTTCTACATACCCCTTGCTTGAAAACCAAGGAAACCCAATGTTAAAATACCTTCAAATACCCTAAAACACCCCAGATGGATGCCAGATATCTAATTAGGGTTTAAACAGTTATTTAAACATAATGATGGCAAAATTTCTATTATTAAAAATTTGCCAATCTTGAAAACGCAATGAAAACAGTGTTTCCAAGGCATAAACGCTACTCGTGCCCACGGAAAAAAACGGTCTGATGCCATACGGCCATCAATTCCGATAGCTCTCCTGCAACATCTGAGCAAGTTATATTTTTTTGAGTTGCTGTGGGTTTGAAGGAGAATCATACAGCATCCTCCCTAGCTCAAAGAAAATGCCATAAATAATGTTTGAAAACAGAAAAAACTCGAAGCAGAAAGGCTGTTGCATGTTACCGGACCGGTTTTTTCCGTGGGCACGAGTATCTTAAAATATGTTGGGTACCATAGATGCATACCTGGTCCCCAAATCATTACAGAGAGCTTAAAATAGCTGTTTGAATGCAGTTGTATATTACAATTTTTCTTATAAAAACCCTTAAAATCATAAAAAATGTAGGATTTCTTGGTTCTATACAGGTGGATCTGGGTATATTGCCGGGTCCCGGGTGTGCAGAGCTGGACCCGACCTGACCCAGCACAGCCACCCGACCCGGAAACCCGGCATACCTGGCATACCCGAGCCACACACTAGCGACAGCCGCAGGTGGGAGAGGCATAAATGGAGGTGGTATCGAAGGAGGATTTGCAAAAGATGCGGATCCTGTACCCGTAGTCCAAACCGCGGTGTATAATATTGGAGAGTCAGAGTACATCGAATTTACCGACAGTTCTGAATACATAGATTGTCTATGTGAAAGGTCGGTATGGGCCACGGTTCCAGTCTCTATCATATCTGCATTTGACTGTTCCGAATACATGGACTGTTGATATGACATGTCACTCTGGGTGACAGTCCTGGTCTCCAAGATATCTCCATTGTCAGAATTGAGATTGTATCCGTGGAATCCATCCCCGCTTTCAGCATTAGTCAAAGGAGGGTGTGACCATGTTAAATACCAATGGCAACGAACGCGTTCAACGGGCCATAAGGTGATGCCTGAAGTTATTTGTATGTCAACAACGTCAGTGTCGTATAAAGGCAAGCAATAGCACCAGATACAGCAACAAATGCCAGAATGCCAAGGATTATGCTGGCAATCATTCCAGTATTAGTAGAATTGGACACAGCTGAATTTGGAGCCAATGTCCCAGTCGATCCGGGAGGTGATGTAATGGTGCTTTTGGAGAACGCTGGGCAACCACTACTACTACCAGAACCAGAAGTATCGCTCGAGTCCAAGGTTGTTCTGAATCAAGCGGTGCATGAGCTAAATCAAAATACGAGACAAATAATAAACATACCCAGAACTTAAGGCTGCAGTCGGCGAGCCTGAGGCTGAACCCAGAGCGCTAGGTATTGGCTTTTCGGATGTCATCATTGTTCCACCAAACGCACTAGGCTCCAACATTCGATACGCAACACAGGCGGGTTATCATGATCCTGATCCATACCCACTTGGTCTATGGGTGGTACTGAAATTTATTTCCCATGCCCACCATGCACAGATGCGGATGAAGACAATAGTTGTCCTCCTTGCCTCCTCAAACCCCTAGGCTGTGAAACGGTGTAGCTGGAGGCATAAGGTGCTGATCATTGCTGCCCAGCAGACTACCTCCAAGTCCACCTAATCCAAGTCAAGTCCAAGTCCACCCCCAAGCCCAAGCCCACCTAGTCCTCCTCCCAGTCCAAGTCCCAAATGGGAGAGAGGAGGGGAAGAGTTAGGTGCATTAGTAGAACGGGGAGGAGAAGAAAAAGGATGATTCTTGGACAACAACGACAATGAATGGTACAGTGTATATGAGGATGAAGGGGACAGTGAAAATGAGAGCGAGTGGCTGTGGGACAGAGAGTGCGAGTGCGTGTGCAGATAAGAATGATGAGGAAGAAGAAGGAACGACTAGATCATATCAATCATCGTAACTTCAGTACACGTATTGCGACAATTATGCTCCATAACACTGAGGAAATAAATAAATAAATGAGTCGGCATCCCGAGTGCAAGCGGGGCAACTCACACTATTACTTGTAAAGCATCGCCTTCCCCAGTCCAGGTCCAGCTTAATAACCATGCCCCAATCTTGAAGAGCCCAGGAAACAATGCCAGTAGGCCGATGACAAGGAACTTCATCATGGTAAGTGCTGTGACATATAGCACAGCTTGACATGCCCAAAACTTGAATTGAGGAGGACTCCATATACACCCGACTCGAAACCTTTAAGGTAGAACTTCTTGGAGAATATGTGGGTCAAGATGTGAAGAATAAGGTATATCAGTGTGACACCTATATACAAGAATAAGATTAGAGATGAATGAAGAATTGAACAAACCAGACGCACTGAGTGTAGTGTTGACTAAGATCTTCAGAAAGTAAGAAACACAAGCATTCGTGGAAGAGAAGAGAAATGGGATAGCAAGTTGGATATCAGCACATTAACGCCATGTAGGAACATTTGGCCAATGATTTGCTTGGATACATTGAATAACCTGTTAGCATTATGACATTCTGTCAGCTCAAAAAGGCTAATACAGAGCTGAAATAGACTGAACCATATCTTCCAAGGGTGCATATGCTTTTCTCTTTGGCGTTTGTATATCAGAGAGAGAATTACAAGGATTCCCATGAGTCCTTGGATGATCTATAACAATAGCGAATAGGAAATGTTGAATTTTGTTCAATGGACGGAATTGGGACTGATAATACCAAAGCAGTGGGACCCAGTAGCTGGCATGAATGCTTGTTGACATCTGGATATGTTGAATTGTCAAGCCAGGAAGAATTTGGAGGTATTTCAGAGTCCATTGAGGCAGAGTGAAGTCAGTAGCTGCACATGGTGAGAGACGGAAAAAAAACTGAAGTCAAATTAGCACCCCAATCACGAGAGGGCGCTAATTCAACTTTTATTGATCTTTCATTGATCTGTCGCCAAATTACTGCCAACCGAGAACCCCAAAACCTCGCAAATCATGTTACTCGCTGCAAAGGGAAAAAGAAGAGTTGCAGGTGTGCACCTCAACAAGGTCCCAGTGGACCTTTGGTAACAGCTCTGGCTCCCTCTGTTAGCATGAACGAATGGCCTCAGCATAACGTCCAAAAGAGGGCTATGCCTTCTGCTAACAATCAAGGATCTCAGTCTCAAAGAAAGATGGACCATAACCAAGATTGTCCAGAATTTCAGCAGGTATGTTAAACTCATTCTTTTTGATAATTTTATTGAACATTTATACCGGGCTCATTTTCTGATTGAGCATCCACTGAAAACCCTCGCAACTCACCTGAAAATACTCCCATGCATTCACGGTCACCTTCACCTATCTTTGAGCAACCTATATATCCGCTCAATGGAGATATAGATCAAATAGGCATTGCAGATGAAACTGGTGGACTTGCAGATGAACAGGAAGAGATTCCTGAACTTGGATCTAACATGCAGCAGACTCCAATATCTTTGGAGGATACTCCAGCATGTCTGCCTACTGCTGCTCCTGCTGTCGAGCCCAGTTCCGGAAAATTATCGGCCAGCTAGATGGGCCAGGAAGGAGGTTGATGAGGGAAATATTGTGGAAGGACGACAATCACAAAGACTAGCTCCTCGATACAATGACTTCCTACCTACATCCCATGAAGAAATACTACAACAGTTCATTCCGCCCACCACTGCTGGAGAACTTGCTTGTGTTACTCCACCTCCCAAACCTGAACTCCCTGCCATTTGTGTGAGGGATCCCATTGTCACTGATCCAAACAAGTTTGGTTTATATCGCGTATTCAAAACAATTCCTTCTCTTGATCCCGACTTGAAATTGTCTCTCCATAATGTTGCCGACTCCAAATCATTCACTAGTGAATCTGTAAAACCCAGCCACAATCCTGTTTGTGGACTTGGTGTTGATACTCACAACCCTTCTCATGGCCCCTTCACCAACTTCAGCGCAATGAAAATCATGCACTGGGAGCATGGGTCAAAATCTCTATTGGAAGCTCATATCAATTCACTGGTTCACGACATAATCAGAGATCCTCATTTTGAGCCTGATGAGCTTGCAAGCTTTGATGCACGTCGCGAAAATAAATGTTTGGATGCTTATACTCAAGGGTCTATTGCAGCGGCAGCTTCTTCCAAGGATGGTAGTACAGGTCCTCCCTCCATCATTTGATCTGGGTGGAAGAAAGGCAGTGTCTGCCTCAAGCTTCCCTGTAAAGGTTTTAAAAACCGAGAAAAAGATGCATCAGAGTTTGAAGTAAAGGACATCTGGCATTGGAATATCGTGGATATTATTGATGCAGAAGTTGCTTCAAAGTTGTACTACAACCACAATCTTCAGCCATACAAGCTCATGTTTGACCCTGGCAATGGTGACCCAGTTGAACGAGTATATGGTGAGGCCTATACTTATTGTGCACTGCGCCAAGAGGAGGAAATCTTTCAGTCCTTACCCCAGGCCTCACCAGATGGTCTCGAAGTTGTTTCCCTTTCCATGATGCTCTGGTCCAACTCCACTCATCTAGCACAGCATAGCACTGCACACCTCTGGCCAATCTATCTATTCTTTGGAAATATCTCGCAGAATATCAGATCTTCTCCAAATAGTTTCTCAGCACACCATCTAGCATACATTCCTGAGGTACAGCATTTCCTTACTTGATATGTATCTCAAACTTACACACCTATTTTTCAGCTTCCTGAGGAGGTTAAGTTGCCTATGCCAAGCATTTTGGAGTATCACCTAGTGCTGAGGTTATCACCCATTTGCAATGTGATTTAGCACAGGCTGTTTGTGAGCTGCTTCTCAATGATGATGTGCAAACTGCATACAATGAAGGCCGAGTATCTGAGTGTGTAGATGGTGCTTTACGCAGGTCCGTGCTCCGTTGGCATATCTGGGCAAAGGATTATCCAGAAAGGTGAGTTTTAGTATTTTTTTTGAGCTTCTCACATTGACAGTAGGGATTGAATAGATGTTTGATGCAGTGTGTGTGAAGAATAAAGGGAAATGTCTGTGTGTCCACTGCCTAATCACCAGTGACAAGGTTTCCGAGATGGGTACACCTCAAGACATGGCATGCCGGAAAACAAACCAGCGCATTGATAGTGTTTCTCTTCAGAACAGGGTCAAGAAGGCTCAAAAGATGAAGTATGACAAGGGCAAGTCAATCACCAGCAAGGCTGTCAAGGACTTATTGGATTCAATATCACTTACTGCAACTGAGGTCTGTGTTCTGGTTTTCTAACATGTCCTCCTTATTCACCTGGTTGTAGAATGCATTTTCAAAAGCATTTTTCAAATATGGATTTCAATGTTTCCTTCTTGAAGCAACTGACCTCCTGCATGAGTTTGAGCTTGGAGAATGGTGCCGCATTTTTATCCATCTTCTCTGTATTCTTGAAGCCTATTGGAAGTCTAGCGCCAAAGATGACCTCAACCAAAGGTATATAACATGCTCAAAATCCAAGAGTATGAATTAACCAAGTTTTAGATATTGTTCATTACCAACATTTGTTAGTGGAACCATCCGCAGATTTTCAAAAAGTGTTTCATCACTCAAGAAGATGACTGGGCACAATTTTGAGGATCTTCTTCAGGTACAACTCTCATTTGAACACTTCTTCATAGTACTGAATAATTAACAGGGTGGCATGCCTTGCTTTGAGGGTTTTCTTCCTCAAGAACATGATGAGACAGTTCAGGATCTGCTCTGGGACTTGATGATGTTTCATGGGTTTGGGAAATTTGACATGCACCTAGATTCAACCATTGCAATAACATGGGCACTAACACATTCCATTGGGGAGACTCTCCGGAAATTTGCAGATGTCACATGTGCTGCTTTTGCAACAAAGGAGTTACCATCAGAGAAGGCAGTGCGTGTGAGGCGAGCACAGTCAGATCTATCATCCGGAAAGGCTATCAATGCAAAAATCCTCACTTCCAACGACTCTCTCAATTGGAGGTACAAACTTGATACACCCAAGCTGCATGCCTTGGGCTATGTTCCAGATGATATTGTGGAAGTTGGAGCTACCAGCTCACATTTGACATTTATTGTATGTTTCTCTTTCCAAGTATGATGTGTGCGCAATTGACATTTAATTCAGGGCGAAAAAGAGCACATGCAAGTAAAGGAGTATTACCAGCACACAACAAAGACCAACTTTGAAGGTCAAATTGCTAAACTCACCTCTCGCCATTGACTTATGAATGACTTCAATGAAGCTGCACAACTACCATCACTTAGAAAGTCCAAGAACATCAGAACATGACAAATTAAAGTTGGTGATGAAGTTCTACCTGCCACTGATCCTCGAGTGCAATATGATGTTGGCATCTCTGAATGGGACTATCTTGACTTGGATAATTTTCTGGTTGAGAACCGAAATGATCTGGCTTACAAGGTTCAAATTTTCACATATACATATATGACAATGAACTGATGTGTGTTTCACCATAGAATTTTGTCAAAAATCTCAAAGATCATATTCTGTCCCGCATCTTTGCATCCAGCTCTTCTGATTTTACCAATGATGATCGTAACTACCTTTCAATCGAAAAAGACCGAATCTATCTTCACCAAACTGTTCGATTCAACTACACGAAATACAATGTCTGTCGGGGACGGGATACTGTCAACCCTCGGATGCATCCTCATATCATGACTCTGTCCGGCGACTCCAACCATCCCTATAGCTATGCTAGACTAATCCATATTTTCCACATCAAAGTTCGTCATCATGGACCAGACTCATCAAACACTGCGGT
Organism: Gymnopus androsaceus JB14; assembly: GCA_009733575.1. Lineage (NCBI taxonomy): Eukaryota > Fungi > Basidiomycota > Agaricomycetes > Agaricales > Omphalotaceae > Gymnopus > Gymnopus androsaceus. The sequence goes on from ML769568.1 coordinate 37,080, forward strand.
CCAGTCATTCAATGTTCTATTTGTCCGATGGCTTGATTTTGATAATGAGTGGGCATGGGGATTCAAGGCAAAACATCTTCCAAGGGTATATTTTCCGAAAGCCTCATCTCCAGAGGCTTTTGGTTTTCTTGATCCAGCTTGCGTACTACGGGCATCCTACCTGATGCCGAATTTCAACTTGGGTATTACAGATGACTTGTTAGCTGAAGATTCTGCTACTCGACAGTTGGAATTTGGATGTAATGGTGAAATTGAGGGCTCAGACTGGGTTAGTTATTATGTCGGAATGTAAGTGACAGTTTTTCGGATTCAGTCTTGTAATACTTATCAGTCCCTAGTGCTGTTGATCGTGATATGCTTGCCCATTACATTGGAGGAGGTGTAGGTCATAAAGGGACTCGCAAATATCTCCGCAACCTTGCCAAGGATGCAAGGGCTATCTGCGATCCAGCTGATTGGGAGGGAGAGAATACGGAACTTGCACAAAGCTTTCAGGCAGAGATGGAGGACTTGGATGACACCGATAAAGATGAGTAGATGGATGAAGACTCGGAGGAGCAAGATACTGACTTGTATGATGCTGATGAGGATAGTGAGGAAGTTCAGCTAATTCTATGTACTAGTTTCACTTGTCTGCATTTTGCCAACTTCTTCAAAGAGTATGATCTACCTCAATTCAGTCTTGAGCTCTCACTAGCGCTAATCTGCCTTTGGCAGGGCATTTGAAAACCCCAGAGCACATTTCTGATGCTTTGAGGATATCAAATTGTCAATTGTAGATGGATGGTAATGGCTTAATATGATGGTGAAAGGATGGTAACAGCTTAATATTATGTTGAAATGATGTCAATGCCCCATTATGATGTTGAAACAGTGTTAATGGCTTAGTATGATGTTGAAAGGATGGCAATAGCTCAATACAATGTTGAATGGATGGTAATTGCTAAAATCGATGGTAAAAGATGCCAACTACTAAATAACATGGCGAAAGGGTGTCAACTGCCCAGTAACATGGCTGCAGTGGAAACCACCTACATCTTGCTGGAATTTCGACATAACTCTAGTCCATCTACCACTACGTCGGTCCATGGCTATCTATTACCACTGACACTGTTGTGCGGGTTCCGTGATGTGGCTGTGCAGATTACTAAGGAACCGGCACCTTGGTGTGATTGCCCACCCCCACATTAAGGAGGGAGGGAAGCGGAGGCGTACATATATATTAATAATCATCATTATAATGAGACACAGAGGATAATCGAGTGTAATCTAATGTGACAAGGAGCCTAATCTAATGCGACAATGTGCCCATTTGAAAGCGGACTGGCTGGGTCACTGTTCACAGGGGATAATGTAATACAGACGGATGGTAAATTACGGGGGTCAATTCATTAGGCTTACATGGTCTCCTGTGCTGCTGCTCCTATGTTTATATCCATCTCCCTGATGTGGAATCTTGCCAAGCCAACATAATACATAAATTTTCTCTGAGATTGGTATCATTTTGTTCAATACTGGGGAGCAATTGTTTGTAGAAGATGTACTTCACATTGTTGACTATGGATTAACATTTGTTGGATAAGTACTTAGCCGTCGGTTGTCCGGCCGCTCTGCACACCACATGTACCCCTATCTGCTTCGGTAGATATGAATTATCAATTAATTGTTCTTGTCCCCGTCCCGCTCAGTCGGTACAACCTCGACAGAGGAGGGGATCAAACATTGAGATGGACGGGGTCATATCTACCTAATTTATATATGGAAGCAGATAGGGTACATGTGGTGTGCAGAGCGGCCGGACAACCGACGGCTAAGTACTTATCCAACAACATTGAATTCTCGGAGAATCTCTTGCCTTGCAATCCGCTATTGCTAAAGCGAGCTTCATCACAGGACCTTCCTTTCGAAGGGTAAAGGAGGACGACGGAGAATACTAGAGTCTAGCGAGGATTCTTTCCTTTGGACATTCTCATAAACTTCGGTACGCTAGTAACTCATTTTGCCAACACCAAGTTGGTTTGGGTCATTCCACAACCAAAAGATAAACAGGCATAACGTTACTTTCTCTGTATCACCGGCAAGCCCTGCTTCATGCGACTGAAGCGAGTTGTTTACCAATGTAATCTGACGAAATGTATATCTGGTATTTTATCCGATCTTCCTTGCCTAGAGCCTTGGATTCCGGAGTGTTATCCGCTCATCCGTGCATCCATACCAAAGCTCTTTCCCATTGCTATTGCGTGTCCTAGTTCAACAAATACTTTGGGGGTTAGCTTTGTACACACATTCGGCAGACGTCCCCGGCCACAGTTAATTGCCTGGCCATGATAAAAGGCAGCATATCACCCTCCAGGATTTGCATTTCTCTACTATGTTTTCTTCCTTCTTAGCAGCTTCACTACTCTCTCTTGCTCTCTCTGCGGGCGCATTCCCAGAGTATCGATCTCTCGCAGGTCTGTCTGCTGCCGAGGTCCGTGCTGTGGCTCGCACTTTCCAGAGCACTCCTGGTGCTCAACCTCCGCCTCCAGCGATTAACGATACATCCTCCAAGCTCGTCTTTGACGAAGCTCATCCATGGGAGCCTCTCCGCCCAGGAGACATTAGGGGGCCCTGCCCAGGGTTGAATACTCTAGCTTCGCATGGGGTTCGTGTATTTCGTTCTTTATTCAAGCATTCACCCGCCAACGGATACCTTGTAGTATTTAGACCGCTCTGGAGTCGTAACCCCCGGTGAAATTATCACTGCTGTACAAGAAGGTAAGAATTTCAGTATAATCTTCTCCTGTCCCAGCTGACTGTATATAGGGTTCAACATGGGATGGGACTTGGCCGCATTCGTGACTTACGCTGTATGGTCGCTCTTACAATTTATTTTTCCTTAGCTGATTGTCATAAATAGGCATTTATTGTTGATGGCAACCACCTTACCAACTTGATGAGCATCGGTGCAAAGACTCCAGAAACTGGTCCAGATGCCCGCACCCGCTACTATTGGCGGTTTGAACACTCACGGCGCATTCGAGGGTAAGTAGCTTCAGATGTCTTGTTCCCAACGGCTGACCCCTCACCCTCATCCAATAGGTGATGCTAGTACTACTCGAGATGACTTTTGCACTCGGCAGCAATTTCCTCTTCAACGAGACCTTGTTTGATCAGGTAGATGACAATGACATTATTGTTGATTATTCCGTGCTCTCACTGACGCCCTTTTTTCCCCAGCTATCTCAAGCAGCCATTGACTTTGGGTCGAATGGGACACTCGACGTAACTTCGGCCGCAGTGCACCGTCACAATCGCATTCTAGACTCCATCGCACGGAACCCCAACTTTACTTTCGTGACTCCACGGTACTTGACAGCGTATGCGGAAACGACTTTCCCGCTCGCAATGTTTGTTAGCAACCAGACATCGGACTCATCTATGACCCTTGGCTTGGACGACGCGCGAAGCTTCTTCCAGAAGCACAAGTACCCCGATAACTTTTTCCGTCGGAATGGTTCCTATGGCTTGACTGAGGTCGGCGTTCTTGGTGCGGAGGTCTTTGAGCTCTTCCCCAACATCTTTCCTGGAAACAATGAGGGCGTAGGGAACTATGTCCTGGACCCGGAGGACCCTGGTTTCAATGGTGATGGTGTAAGTGAATTACTCCGTAAAACTATGAAAGTTCTAATTCCCCATCTTCAGCTCTGTTATGCCTACTACAAGCAGACAAACTTCACTTTGTCGCTGTATCCCGATCCAACTGACGATTTACGAACGGCCCTCCAGCAGAACCTGGCGAGTTTCTACTCGCTTCTGGGTGACCCAACCTGTGAAGAGGTCTTTCCGTTTGGTCAGTGAGGCAAGACTCGCAGGCCTCTCTTTCTATACTTGAATAAGTACATTCGTATTTGTAGATAGTGGAACATGCGTAAATAACATTGAACCCGTGGCAGTGTTATTATTCAAAGGAGAACAGAAATTTTGAGATCCATGCTTTCTGAGTGGAACGGTGCAGTTTTCAGGGAAATATCTTTCAGACTTCAGTGGTTGTGAGAAAAAAATAGGAACTGGTAGTGCCGGATGAATGGCCCCGGAATGAAAGCTATACTGTAGAAATAGTTGAGAAATAGATCAACGCAGACATGTACGCAATTGGATGCACAATCGTTTGTAATAATTTTTTTACCTCATAAATGAAAATTGAAATCCAGTATATTGAGGCCTGCTAGATTATAACCAGTACACCCCCCAGGTACACACTGGATGACTTCCCGTAAGGTTATTTCCAAATAAAATCGTCAATAAACAGTCCAAGCGAGCCCTCCGATCAACGGAATCCATCAAAAACCGTTTAGAAACGTTTACAGAAGAAGGAGTGCTAGTCCTGAGCATTGAGCATTGGAGCAGAGGAGATTCACTGCGTAACATTTCGCTAGCTGTCAGATCTCTCAGGCTACTTTGAGTATGTTCTCCCCACAATATACCGGCAATTGTTGACACGATTGGAATAGTCCCAAAGGCAAATCACCCGAACCCCAGCGAAGCGTGGTTAAGTTAGGAAAGCGACCTTGTCCTGTGCTTGCTACTTGTGGTGCGGTTAGAGCAGAGACATAGTAGTTTACAGGTTGTCCAATTCAGATGATGGGTGAAACGAAGGAAGCTGAAGGTGGTGGTCCTTGCGCTTGCGTCGACACGCATCTGGTTTCAAAATCTTGGACTTGAGTTTTTGCATGTTACTGTTGGAGAAAAATGGATTCAAGAATAAGAAAGAAAACAGGAACAAACGAGAGTCACTATAATAAAACCGAGTCGCGACGGGATATTGTACATGCTCATCTGCACCCTTCGTGGATTCTCTATTTCAAAACCTGATAGTACCAGTTTATTGCTCCGACTCCGACCCTTCATTCTGCCATAGCACAACTGCTCTCATTCCATCTCTTTCCATCTGTCCCAGGGAATCATATGCACCTTTTGTTTCTTCTCGATTTCGAAACCTAACAGTAACCTCCCGCAAACAATCCACCCGAGGTTCCAGCTCCCTGCTAGCACATGCAAGGAGCTTGCAAGGAATCCATCGCGACCGAACCATATCCACAACTGCCCATCGTTAAAGGAGCTCGCACTGAGATTCAACTTTAAGGAATGTAGTCTCGGGACGATGGGGCAGTGTTATCATGGACTCGAAGGCTCTCGATAAATCGACCTGTTATAGGGCTACAGTGTGGTGCGACGTAGCTGTCATCAACGCTGAGGTCGAGTAATGTCGGAAGATGAGTGAGAAGATTGACAAGTTTGAGGTCAGCGAGTGCAAAACTCTCGATAGACAATGTTGTTAATGTGCAGGAGGATCGCGATAGGAAGTCCATGAAATGGATCAAAGTTTAACCACTCAGATCGTCGTATACGGAATTTGAGCTTCTCATCGCGATAACTTCGTTCAAGATGGATGGCCTTCAATGAAGGAAGTGTGAGATATGGAAAGATAGAGCTGGTAGGCCTCCGGATTCGTGGGTAATAGCACAATATCAGTGTATCTACGGTGCTACAATGTGTGGGAGGTGGCACCTCCTCGAAGTCGGCGCCCTCTTGAACGTATAGCCATTCATCCGTTTTCAACGTTACAACGTGACTGCTGTCACTGGTCATGAGCTCTTGAATTTCGAACGCATGCGGAATATGGAACTCCAAATGTGAGAGCTGACTGAAGATAGAGAGTTCAAGTGAGGCGTGAGGAATCATATCTAGGCTCAGATTCTTCAGCTTTGGTGCTGTAGAAGAGAAGATGTCTAGATCGCCTTGGTTAGCATCGGTGATGACCAATTCTTCTAAGAGAAGGAAATTAGGCGACGGAAGAGTGCGCCAAAAGCAATCCTCCGCATAGTTTTGAGTTCGATCGGTGAAGCTGCGCCAGCGATGCGTATGGCGGATTAGAAGAGTCAGAACGGGATGCTGGTTGTCAAAATCTCCAGTCAATTCGATGATGACAGTCAGTGGATGCTGCACTCCTCGATTGAGAAAGATATCCACAGTCGAAAGGATGCCGTCATAATCCATGCCACCTCCTCGTCGTTGGAATCAACATCCTGTGCAACACACAACAACGATATGTTTGACCATATACTTGGCATAGCCAATCCATTCCTCCGCCACCGCGAACAGACAGTGCTGAGAGCCAATGCAGGTATCTTTCTGATGGCACCCCGATTTTTCGAAGGATTATCCACAACAACAAAGTGATTCATGCTGCAGCTACTCATCAAAGACGCGTTGCAGAATCTCGTCAGGAACCTTGCGGAAAGGTGAGAGCAGAGCCTGCAGATGGCCCGCGTATCAGCCGCAAACTCTCCTTCCGAGATTCGAGAGTTTTAATCTGATTTTCACAATCCTCGATCTCCCATTGTGCTTTTTCCAGAATCGGAATGACCTCCTCAGGGTTGGGAGTTGACGCAGGACCAGATTCCCAGCGTAGCTTTTCGAGAATTAGAGGAGAATCCTGGATACGAGATGAAAGTAGGATCCATTGCAGTTTGAGCAAAAAGACATGTTTTACGAGGGTCGTCCAATTCAGATGATGAGTGAGCGAACGAAGGGTGTTGGTCTTTTCTTACGACCGCGTCGACGTGCCGCTGATTTCAAATCTTGTACTCGAGTTCACTACACTACATACATATCATTATCAGAGCAGAACATATTTAAGAATAGGAGAGAAACCGAAACTAGGTATAAAGTACTCGTCCATTTTCTTACAAAAGCTCTACCGTACATTGCACTGATGTTTAAATGTGGAGGTGCGAAGCTGCATCAACCTACGATATTATCCAGTTCAAAATAGAACCAGAAAACGAATCACATTACATTTCCGTCTGTTAAGCATTTTCAGTGGCTTATGCCTTGCAAGATCGGGTCGAGTTTTCTCTAACAGGAGGAATCTATGAAGCGCGATGAATGATTGCATTTTTACCGAAGCATCTTGACGAAGAAACATAGTGTTCCGATCTAAGCATATGCACAAGCCCATTGGCGCAATATACATATTGTCATGTTCATATAATGCAATGAGAGAAAGAGCATAGACGATTCCGTGGATACGTTATTCTACTCCGCATCCACATCCACGACGACAGTCTCGAGTCCCTACAATAAACAGCAAGTCAATATATAACCCAGTACAAAATCGGAATTACAACACACCTTGAACGAGGTTCACTGGGACATGAGAAGCGTACACGTATAATTTTTCCTTTGCACCATCGTCGTCGTTTCGCTTCCCTAAAAATCACATACACATTCAGTCGACAATTCCCCCAAGTTGATTGGAAGCAGTACTCACGTTCTAGCTTGACTCTGATCCTGTGCGGCACTGTCTTTATTCCTTGTGCCCAGAGTGCCTGGTTGAGTTTTGGGTCAGAGGCGGACGTCGGTGGTTCCCATAGATTTGGAGGCGAATTCGACGACGGATTTGACTGCCCAAGGAGCGCGCTTTTTGAATGAACGACCATGGACCCGTTTATGCAGATGGATCGTATACTCCCTGGTAACGACATCCTGAAGGGCAGAGCGAGTCTTGCCGCCGGTCTAATGAGAGGATAGAATGTGAATAGGATTCGGATTCGAATTCGGATCGTTTCTTTCTCTTCAACGAACCTTTTTCGGTGCTGGAGCCTATGTGAACATTGAGTGAGCAAGATTCCATACGAGAAAACAGAATACGCACCATCGTTTTGCGGGACTTGAATGTCGATGCTGGTCGTCCAAAAATTAGATCTTTGTTTGTGTCTTTGTTTGTGGCTCGACAACTGGCTAGTCTGTTCGGCACGGGAATTCAGCGGCAGCGCCTACTGCGCGCTTAATAACTAATGCGCGCTTTTCCAGGAATTACAGATATTCGAATTCATTTGGTACTGTACATACTAACTCTGAATACACTCAGATCTTCTCAAAAACATACAAATACGCCAACTTCTTCAACTCTTTCACGCTTTCCTCATCCGCCTTGACGACTTTTTCATCGTTAAACAACACCCACTGCTCGCCCGCACCCGCATCTTGACCTTGGACACGAATATGCGCGACGTAGTGTCCAGAATGCACTGAAGGACCTTTGTGCGAGATGAACGCTTTCAATCGGTATTTCGCTGGAAGGTCCTTTGTGCCTCCGATTTGAGTTGAGCTGGAGCTTGAGCTTGGGGTGGTGCAGAGGGCGACGAGTCTTCGCCCAAATCATCAGGATGGTTGAATCAGCCATTCGACTGCTCGTTCCATGTCACCGCCCTATGCGAACAGGTTCGTTAGCTTAAAGTGATGAAGATGGGAAGATGGACATACAGTCTCGCGCAAAGCCTTCTTGGCCTGAGCAGCAGTGAAACCCATGTCTCCAAGCATCATGATTTGCTCTTGGGATGGCTCTGGGCCAGAGCTGGTGGTCGTAGTAGCCTGAATGGGTGCATCGATGTCTAAACCAAGTAAGGAGAACCCCAATGTGAAAGACAAAGGAAAGGCGTACCAGGATCCTCCATATGCCCAAATAGCCATTCCATGGCAGCTTCTGGGTCACTGTTACCGGTGGCCAGGAGAGCTTTTTGGCATCGGATGGTAGGGAAGCCCATGGCTTGGAGCTGAGCCATGGCAGCTTCGTTGAACTCGGGCAAACCTGATCCTCCTCCTGTAGATAGCGTGATTAGTATAATGATACAGAGGAGGAAACATGCATACCAGGCTTGTCCTCCGGCAACTCCTCCTCACCAGATGCAAGTCCTTTCCCAATATGCTTCTCTCCAAACTCGAGAACATCGCCTTCCGGAAGAATCAGAGGTATATCTGTACAGGTCATTAGTATCCGTATCAATAGCAGGAATAAACGAACGAACCCAATTTCGCCGGCACCCAGTTGACCAATTGGAATTTTTTCGCATGGACGACCAGAACCTGAGGGAACGATGCGAATTTGGTTTGCCTGGAAGCGCTTTAGTTGGTACGACAGAGAAACTCGATAGATGCTTACTTCAATGCATTCACCCCTTTTCCACACGACGGACAATTATACTCCAACGCCTCAACACCAAGTAGGCCATCGATACACGTCCACAATGACACATCCTCATACAGCACCTTTCCATCGGCGTCTTTACCCTTCTCAGTAGCAGGTACTGCAACGCTCAACACATCCGTACTGTCGACCCTATAGCGAACCTTTTTACAGTCGTTGCATTGAAGTCGCTGTTCCATGCCGTAGGCGAAGATCTGGGTTGGGTCTGGAAAGACATGAGAAGAGATACTGAGAGACAAAGGGATAACGCACTATTAGCTCCTCTGTCCTTGTACTTGACCCCGTCCCTTCGAAGACGCAGTAATCAAATGCGTGAAAAACTCTTCCGAGTCCTGCTGTCTCATGGTCGAAAACTCTTCGTGTCCTTTCCCAATGAGAGCCTTGAAGCCACTCGGTTTTATTCCGTCCTGGAACACCACAGCACCATCTCCTTGACCGACAGAGGAAGCGTAATTCGCCGGATGAGCATAACGACCGCTCAGCAACCCATCCGCAACCTTGTTCATCTGGCACTCGACACAGTCCGCCGGAAGTCGCTCTGGACAGGTTTCAGCGTGGGGTTGAGAGCCATATCGCTCCCGGAAAGCTGGAAGGGAGAAGACAGTCTGCAAAACCGACGCCATATAACAACTATTCCCCAAATTCTTCAATCCCGTCAAGCCTGGCCCGAATACAGGCTCCAGAGCCTTTCCATCATCACCAGTCAAACTAAAATCGTATTTGAGATTCTGTTCGATCTGGAGCTCCGTCATGCTTTTCTCTGTTTTAGTTTGGGTTTGGACATTAATGCCAAACGTGGATAGATGAGTGGCGAGCGAGGGATCGAGTTTGGCATCATTGCAGAGGTAGCAGTAGATGTCTGCGCTGCCTTCGGGTGTGATGGTACCGAGCTTGACGCTGACGGGGTGGTGTGTGCTATCAAAGTGAGCTAGACCGTGACCATTACCGCCTGTGCCACCGTACTGCTGCCTGCCGCATCCAAGGGAACCACAGGTGAGACAGAGCCAGAGATTCTCTTTGAGATCGCAGGAGGCGCAATGAGCGAGTCCGGAAGCTTGAATTGGGCCGACAGCGAGCTGTTCAAGCGTAAGAGTGTGTTCACAAGGAAGGATTTCTTCTTCCCAGGCCTTGACCTCGGATTGGCGAGCAGATGAAAGCGATTTCATGACGCCGTCAGTGAGAGATTTTGTCTGTAGATGGATCAATAAAGGGATCGTATAGTAATTCCACTGGAATCACCTTTGAATCGTTTGGAATCTCTGTCTCGCATTTCCAGCACTTGATTACTGTAGTATGCTCATACTTGTCATCTTCTCGCTCCTCTACAATCGCTAGTTTGGTCATTTTTGCAGGAGGTTCATCATCATCAGTCTACGAATCGTCAATGAAGATCTAGTCATTGAAAGGAAATACTAACGCGCTGAGCCGATGGCTTCAGTTTGCGTTTCACGTTCAAAGTAAACTGATGACCAGATTTTCGATAATGAGTTGAAGCATGGTGCCGTTCTGAATCCAAGCAGCCTCCATTGAAACAGGTCAGACAGACATCGATACCCAAAGGACTGTCCTGATCGTCAAAGCACTGAGTACATTCTTCGCGGTGGACAGACTGAGAGAGTTTTGGTGGCTCAAGGCGATTTAGCTGATCGAGATGAGAGCAAGTCATGTTGGCGAGACGCGCGTCTGACAAATTTCTTTCCAACGACCACGATGCACGAATCTCAAACGGTTGAACGCCTAACTACTTCTCTGGAACCTCCTTCTGGAGCTCCCGATGCCAAAACGCGTCGATATGATCGCCAACTCCGGCTCTGGGCTGCTTCAGGCCAAGCCGCGCTTCGAATCTGCTCGCATTTTGGTCATTCCTGCCTCTGCCACAGCGACATAGTATATTGAAGAATCTCGTTCTACCTGGCCTAGGCCACTTTACCTTGTTAGACAGTAGAAAAGTCACAGGAGCAGATGCAGGCAACAACTTTTTCTTGGATGGCTTAAAGAGCGTAGGCAAGTCTAGAGCAGAGGAAGCGGTCAACGGTCTCAGAGAACTCAACGACGGTGTCCAGGGTGTTGCTGATACCCGCGATATCAAACAAGTACTCTCAAGTCAAAAGGATTGGCTGAAAACCTTTGATGTGGTCGTTGCTCACAATGCACATCCTGACATTATCGATGATCTTGCTGCCCTGCTCTGGCCAGAGACCCATCTTCGTCGTCGTGAATAGTGCTGGCTTCCTCGCCGAGTTTTCTATTCATTATCGTCAGCATCAGAGTACGTGCCATTGACTTGTCGTCTACACTTGGCTCATGTTTCCTAGTAATCGAATCCCACTCGGAAACCGCTGCATCCTTGCGCATCGACAAGGCTTTCCCTGCTCTTCTTGAGTATGCAATGTCCCTTCCATTGGATACCATGGATATTACAGATCACGCACACATTCCTTATCCCGTTATTCTCGTCCGCGCTCTCGAAGAGTGGCGTCGCGAGCGCCAACAAGGCGCGTCTTTGTATCCAAATTTACTCGCAATGCTGACCGTATATTACAGCCACTGGAGCCCCATCCACTTCGGACGAAAAGAAGGCATTCAAAGAGCGTATCCGAAAGATGATGCGCAAATTTGACGAGGAAAACTTTGAAGAGGCTGAAGCTCAGGCCTGGAGATGCTGGACGCCAACAGTTGTACCAAGCGAAATTCAACAACTGTTTACTCTCTATTCATCTTCGTCCTCGTCACCATCCAGCTTCCCAGCTCTCGTCTCTGCCCTCTCCCAATTCGCTCAAAACAACCCTGCTTCGCCACAATACACATCTGGCCTCCTCCCACTCACGTCTGGACTACCCGACATGAAATCTAGTACCGAAGCAATACGTCGAGCTGCAGAAAATGTACCGTGCGCAGGCAGAGGCAGAGAAGAAGGTGTTTAAAGAGTATTTGAGCAAGGACGTGGATGATGCGAGCTGTGGATACGTTCCTCAAAAATGCGCATGCGTTGAAGGTTCTGAAAGGGAGAGAGTGGAAAGAAATCAGCCCGGGATCAAAGGAGGTGTTGGGTGAGTACCAAAGCTCACGTATGACCTTGTACTAATACCCTTCATAGCGAACAAACTCTCCATGCAACCTAGAGAAACCGCAACGCATCTTGCACTTGCCGCAGTTCGCTTCTCTGTGGGCCAAAGGTGCACTCCCTTCTCTCGACAATCCGATGGCGGGTGCCCCGGACAAGGAGAAACTCAAGGAGCTTTTGACAACCGAGGCACAGACTTTCTTACCACCCTGGCACTGAGCTGCCCGAGGTTGCAGTGGAATGTGGCCAGTGGTGAGATGTGAGTGAAATGTTTTTGAATCCCATATATATAGACTCACCTTTCCTACAGTGCACGCGCTCCCTCCGCTGACATCCCAACCACCGCTGCCTTCCTCGGAGGGCTCGTCGCGCAGGAGGTGATCAAGATGATCACAAAGCAGTATGTACCGATCTCTGCAGGCGACGCTGCTTCCTCTGGTGATGGTGAGCTCGGTGTATGTGTCGTGGATTTGGTGGAGACTTGGACCGGGGTCATTTAACCGATGCACCGATCTGTGACCATCGTCTCGTATCGTGAGAAGGCTTCGAACTACATACTAATTGCTTGCTTCTGAACGCCTCTGTACGCAACATTAATCAATGTACAGTATGAATTGTGAGCATCATAGAAGACTGAGAAATGATTGATAAAGATTATGTGAGGGACTAGAGAATGCTCCAACTGTCTTCCATCCGTGGCGGCTTACATCCCACATATCGAAGAAGATTGACCAGATTCATGTCGCAACGTAGGTATTAAAATACATCTTCCATCTTGGATCGAGGGTTCTTTAGAATGTCATATCTGAAGCTCGTCTGTGAGCCGCATATCATTACCAGTACTACCTTGATATCCTCTACGACTATGAAAGTGCTCACAGAAATGGAAAAGGTCGCACTAATCAAGGATGAACTGACGGAGGAGCGCCAATAAAACGGGAGGATTCGATAGCGTCGTGAAAATGAGTCTCGAAAATTCTCTGTAGTAATGTCGACATGTGTGAACTGAGCCTTGAGGCGCGTCGACGCGGTCGTGGGAAGAGACCAGCACCCTTCCTTCGTTCACTCATCATCTGAATTGAACGACCTCGTAAAATCATGTCTCGCTGCAGAAACTGCAATGGATCACTATTCTCATCTCGTATCCAGGATTCTCATCTAATTCTCGAAAAGCTACTTTGGGAATCCGGTCCTGCGTCAACTCCCAACCCCGAGGAGGTCATCCCGATTCTGCAAAAAGCACAACGGGAGATCGAGGATTGTGAAAATCAGATTAAAGCTTTCGAGTCTCGGAGGAAGAGCTTGCGAGAGTATGCTAGACCAGCTACCAGCTCTGCTCTCAGCCTTTCCGCAAGGTTCCCGACGAGATATTGCAGCGCATCTTTGATGATTGCTGCGACATGAATCACTTTGTTGTGGATGATACTTCGGAAACTCGAGGTGCTATCCGAAAGATACCTGCATTGGCTCTCAGTACTGTCTGTTCGCGGTGGCGGAGGAATGGGTTGGCTATGCCAAGTATATGGTCAAACATATCGTTGTTGTGGGAAGGAGAAGATAACGTGGAATTGGATTTTAAAGGCATCATTTCCACTCTGGATACCTTTCTCAATCGAGGACTACAGCATCCAATGACTGTTATTATCGAATTGACTGGAGATCTTGGCGCTCAGAATCCCGTTCTGACTCTTTTAATCCGCCATACGCATCGCTGGCGCAGCTTCACCGACCGAACTCGAGGCTACATGAAAGCTTTTTTGGATACTCTCGCATTACCTAATTACTTTTTCTTGGAAGAATTGGACATTGCCGATGTTTACGAAGGCGATCTAGACATCTTTTCTTCAGCACCAAAGCTAAAGAAGCTGACCCTAGATATGATTCCTAGTCGTCGCTCACTTGCACTCTCTATCTTCAATCAGCTCTCACATTTGGAATTCCATTGTCCTAGTGTGCATGAAATTCTAGGGCTGAGTGACAATGGTCACCTTGTAACGCTGAAAACGGATGAATGGCTATCCGTTCAAGAAGGCTCCGACTTCGAAGAGGTGCCACCTCCGACACCTTGTCGCACCATAGAAACACTGATATTGTGCTATGACCCAGAGCATACTTCTAGATCTATCTTGCCATATCTCACGCTTCCTTCATTAAAGACCATCCATCTTGAACGGGATGATCATGAACAGAATGCGGAGATCGAACCCTATATACAACAAGAAGACTGGTACAACTTTGATCCATTCATGGCCTTCCTATCGCGATCCTCCTGCACATTAACAACATTGTCTATCGAGAGTTATGCGCTCTCTGACCTCCAACTTGTCGATCTTCTCATCCATCTTCCGACATTGCTTGACCTCAGCATTGATGACAGCTACGTCGCACCACAGCGTAGCCCTATAACAGGTCGATTTATCGAGAGCCTTCAGGTCCATGCCAATGATACTGTCCTCATCGTCCCAAGACTACATTCCCTAAAGTTGAATGTCGGTGCGAGCTCCTTTGACGATGGATCAGTTGTGGATATGGTTCGGTCTCGATGGACTCCTTGCAAGCTCCTTGCATGTGCTACCAGGGAGTTGGAACCTCGGGTCGATTGTCTGCGGGAGGTTATTGTCAAGTTTCGAAATCGAGCAGAAATGAAAGGTGCATATGAGTCACTGGAGGAGATGGAGAGGGAAGGAATGAGAGCTGTTGTACTGTGGCAGAACGAGGGGCCGAAGTCGGAGTCGGAGGAATGAAGCCTGAGTGTCTTTTGTTGGTTGCTTCGTCTTTTTATCGGGCATCTGGCATTGGTCCCTCCTTAGCGTCACGACTCGTTTGTATCATAGTGACTAGTGCCTCTGCTCTTCTGTTTCCGCTTTCTTTGAAAAGAGTTCAAATCAGGTCCTTATTTCCGAACCGGTGTGCCATTCAGACAAAGAAGATCCCAACACTTGTGAACAATTGAGAATCGCCTAGGGCAGTGCTGCTGAGAAGATGGATCAGAAAATTTTGTTAAAAGAGGAAAAGGCTTGAACGTACGTATTAGTAGTAGAAAATCGCGGCGATGACTGCAATTTTGGAAGCGATAACTGTTTTGGAAGGGTCACATTCAAAGCCACCATTGAAGCATCTCGAGCGAGGGTCTGGTTTCCGGATCTGGTGCCATCAGTTGTGCGGCGGCATCTGACAACCATTTGCCCAAAGAATGCTTGGAGGCGCGATCCATAAATTCTAGAACTTTTCCGCACGAATATAGGTCCACTTTGAATGGTTCAAACCCGTCTTTTCCGTTATTCTTTTTAACCTCTATAAAAATCAAAAATCAGACACCCGTCTATGAGGTATGAACAAGATACAAAACCAGGCGCCATCCATCCTTCAGTACCACGGATACCAAATATTCTTTCCCCTTTTTTCGCCCTGAGCGCGAGATCGAAGTCGATGATCTTCAGTTGATTCTCGGTGGTACAGATAAGATTTCCGGGATTGAGGTCAAGATGGGCAGTATCGTGTTGGTGTAGGAATGATAGGCCTGCAATCAAGTCTTTGACCAAAGGAAGCATAGGACCGCCCGCACCCACACCAGTGCATATGTCAAGCAAAGGGATATGGTTCGGGAGAATAACATAATACCATCCACAACATTCAAAGAGTCGCTCTGGGGAGATGAGGTTCGGATGAGGCATTGGTTGTAGAAAGTTCAAGATGTTATATTCTGTCGGATTGGTGTCCACTTTCGCAATGAAGGCTGCTGTTGCCTTGTGACAGGTATATAGATATCTACCGTCTTTCCGCGAATGCTGAAAAGAAATCATTAGATTGAGAACGCGGATCCAACATTCAGTATACACACGTTTGCGGACAACTCTGTATATCCAGCTTGGTCGAGGGTCGACAGATGGACGACAGTCACCGCGTCATTCTCCCTACAAGCGTGCTTGACATTGCATGAGAAAGAATCGTTAGAATGAGAATGCAAATCCAAGAATTAGTGTGGTACGCACGTTTGAGGACAAGCAAGAATATCCAATCTCCTCGATGGGAATAACATCTGAAGCGTCGTTATTTTGGCGCCTGTGCTTAGCTTGGCGGTCCTCAGGGGGCCCCCATCATTGTTGTCACCCTTGTCGCGGGGACGTTTGCTAGACTTACTACCCCTACCCATACCCCCGCGTATACCCCCACCCATACCACCATCATCACCTTTACTATTCACGGAAAGAAGGTTGATTGACTGCAACAGAATAACAAGCTGACCACCAACGTCAACGAATTCTGCTTGTCTATCAGAGAAATTATAAAGAGTTCGTAAAAACGCCAACGCCTCGTCTTGTGAAGACAGCTGATACTCCACGGCAACGTATCGAATCTGGAATGAAAGAGTTGGTAGATGATAAGCTGTGGAAGGTCAGAAGACCCACCTCGTTTTCGTCGGTTTCGTCCCGAAACATGTACCGCACTTGTGCAACATATTGCGCAGGAAAGTAAATTCTCGGCAGGACCCATTTATCCGCCCCGTATGCAGTGAAAGCTTTGGTGAGCCACCAGCTGACCAGGTCCAACTTCATCTCATCGTCTGAATTTTCCGAACAAATTTCACTAACCCATAGGATTTGGTCACCTCTCCAGAACTGGGCGTCGAGGGCGGGAATGAACTGACGGTCTACCTTGGTTTCGGTTCTGATAAGAATTTTCCAGGGTTCGGGCAAACTTTTCGTAGAAAATCTCCTACAACAACAACAAAAACAATAAGTGTTGAGAGGCGAAAGACCGAACGGACTCACATATAACCTCGGTTACTATGAGGTTTTCGAACCATAAAGGTTTCCTGGAGTTGACCGATGAATTTGGTGCCAATAGCCAGTTCTCGATCTGGAACCGTATCTGTGTAGATGGCACCACGGTTCCGATTGAATAGCATAGAGTAGTAGTGGAATCCTTCCAATTCAAACGACGTTACGTTTTGGCCCAAATCCGGAACCGTCTCATAGCTCGAGGAAGCGCGCAAGCATTGCTCTAGCGCTTCTTGTGACGGTGGAAATGATAGCTTTTTGATTGAATCTAGGTTCTGAAATTTCAAGTTGAGAACAATAAAGTAGCGTGAAGGGAGGGGGGTTGCATACCTCTTGGCTTATCGCTCTCGGTTTCTCCATGCTCTCTATAAAGGATTTGACGAAATCAGGTACGTTGTCCACCGAAGTAACACGAAGCAGCCGGTTCACAGCAGCCGTGCTGAAAGAACTGGATTTTGTAACTTTGGGCATTGGAGCATATGGAAGATTGGATGAAGGAGGCTGAGGGACGAGCACCAAGACTAGTTGCCCTTCAGGGACAGTGGCGAGTTGCGGAAAGCCTCGGTCCAAAAATGGTCTGAAATCGGTCTGGCTAGCTGTCTGGGAGAGAAATTCCTCCTCAAATCGCTCCTGGTCCTTTGCACGGAAAACTTTTAAAGCTCGTTCGAGTCCAGTGTCCGAGATATCGATGTTATCGAAGAGCTGTAGTTTTTTGGCATGTCTGAGTATACTGGGTCGTAGGGTAATGCACGAGAGTTCGCGATCACATTCGACTACTTGTAAATTGTGATCAAACTGCTTGTAATCGTTGGCTCGGAGGCAAGCGTAAGGATAGACGACCATGATGAGAGGGCACCGTCAAACCACCGTCATGACCGCGGACCACATGATCTATATGGCGTCATCGTGCCAAGGGCCGGGGAAAATTCAAAATCGAGAATGGACGGATGAATGGCTATACGTTGAAGAGGGCGCCGACTTCGAAGAGATGCCACCTCCCACACCTTGTTGCACCGTAGTAACACTGATATTGTGCTATGACCCATGTTCTACATCTATTTTTTCATATCTCACGTTTCCTTCGTTGAAGACCATCTTGAACGAGTTCATCGCGAACGGAATGCAGAGATTGAACCCTATATACGACAAGAAGATTGGTACAACTTTGATCCATTCATGGTCTTTCTGTCGCGATCCTCCTGCACATCAACAACATTGTCTATCGAGAGTTATGCGCTCTCTGACCTCCAATTTGTCAATCTTCTCATCCATCTTCCGACATTGCTCGACCTCAGCATTGATGACAGCTACGTCGCACCACAGTATAACCCTATAACACGTCGATTTATTGACAGCCTTTAGGTCCATGATGACACTAGTCCCATTGTCCCGAAACTACATTCCCTAAAATTGAACATCAGAGCGAGCTCCTTTGACGATGGATCAGTTGTGGATATGGTTCGGTCTCGATGGATTCCTTGCAAGCTCCTCGCATGTGCTAGCAGAGAGCGGGAACCTCGGGTCGATTGTCTGCGGGAGGTTACTGTCAGGTTTCGGAATCGAGAAGAAATAAAGGGTGTATATGATGCCCTAGAACAGATGGAGAGAGATGGAATGAGAGCTGTTGTGCTGTGGCAGAAAGAAGGCCGGGAGGAGGAGGAGCTGAAGGAATGAAGATCTTTTCGGAACAGAAAGCTGAAGCTTCCCTGAACGGGCCTAGTATCGCTTTTATGAGGAGGAAGATTAGTGCAATGTACAATAGAGTCTTTGTACAAAGATGGACGAGTATATTATACTCAGTTCCTGTTGTCTTTCCTTTCTTGAATCCTTTATTTTTCCAATAGTATAATAATCTGTAAACGAGCCCAAGACTATGAAATCAGAGGCGCGTCGACGCGGTTGTGGGAAAAGACCACCTTCCTTCCTTCGCTCATCATCTGAATTGGACGACCCTCGTAAAAGATGTCTCTCTGCTCGAACTGTAATGGATCCCTATTCTCATTTCGTATCCAGGATTCTCCTCTAATTCTTGAGAAGCTTCGCTGGGAATCCGGTCCTGCGTCGACTCCCAACCCCGAGGAGGTCATTCCGATTCTGCAACAAGCACAACGGGAGCTCGAGTATTGTGAAAAACAGATTAAAACTCTCGAATCTCGGAGGGAGAGTTTGCGGGTGTACGCGGGCTAGCTCCAGGCTCTGCTCTCGCCTTTCCGCAAGATTCCCGACGAGATTCTGCAACGCGTCTTTGATGATTGCTGCAGCATGAATCACTTTGTTGTTGTGGATAATCCTCGGGGTGCCATCAGAAAGATACCTGCATTAGCTCTCAGCGCTGTCTGTTCGCGGTGGCGGAGGAATGGGTTGGCTATGCCAAGTATATGGTCAAACATATCGTTGCTGTGTGTTGGAAAAGATATATATTCTCGCGGCGAGGAGATGGATTATGACGGCATCCTTTCCACTTTGAATATCTTTCTCAATCGAGGACTACAGCATCCAATGACTGTCATTATCGAATTGACTGACTATTATCAGCATCCCCTAAACCCCGTTCTGACTCTTCTAATCCGCCATACACATCGCTGGCGCAGCTTCACCGATCGAACTCGACACGACTCGGAGTGAATGCTTTTGGCATACACTCCCGTCACTCAATTTCCTTCTCTTGGAAGAATTGGACATTGTCGATGCTCACGATGACGATCTTGACATCTTCTCTTCTACAGCACCAAAGCTGAAGAAACTGAGCCTAGATATGATTCTAGTAGCGGGTCACTTGAAGGCTTTACCTTCAGTCAGCTGTCGCATTTGGAATTCCATTCTCCCACTGTTTATGAAATTCAAAAGCTGACTGACAGCAGTCACCTTGTGACATTGGAAACGGATGAAGCATATGATGATGACTTCGAAGAGGTGCCACTTCCCGCACCTTGTCGTGCCATAGATACACTGATATTGTGCTATGACCCACGTTCTACATCTATCTTTTCATATCTCACACTTCCTTCATTGAAGACCATCCATCTTGAACAGGGGTTTTATGAACGGAATGCAGAGATCAAACCCCATATACGACAAGACTGGTGCAACTTTGATCCATTCATAGCCTTCCTGTCACGATCCTCCTGCACATTAACAACGTTGTCTATCGAAACTTTTGCATTCTCTGACCTCAAACTTGTCAATCTTCTCACTCATCTTCCGACATTGCTCGACTTCAGCATTGATGACAGCTACGTCGAACCACAGTGTAGCCCTATAACAGGTCGATTTATCGAGAGCCTTCAGGTTTGCGATGACACTGGACCCATCGTCTCGAGACTACATTCCCTCAAGTTGAATGTCGGTGCGAGCTCCTTCGACGATGGATCGGTTGTGGATATGGTTCGGTCTCGATGGATTCCTTGCAAGCTCCTCGCATGTGCTAGCAGGGAGCTGGAACCGCAAGTTGATTGTCTGCGGGAATTTACTGTCAGGTTTCGAAATCGAGAAGAAACGAAGGGTGTATATGATTCACTGGAAGAGGTGGAAAGGGAAGGAATGAGAGCTGTTGTGCTGTGGCGGAATAAGGGTCGTAGGTGGAGCAATGAAGAACTTTTTTGTAACAGATAGCTGAAGATTTCCTGGACGTGCCTAGTGTCGCTTTCGATTGATCTGACAATATGGAGGAAGATTAGTATAGGGTCTTTATACAAAGATGGGCTCGTCTACGGATTATTATTACTATTAGAAAAATAATGGACTCAAGAACGGAAAGACAACAGAAACTGGGTATAAAGATACTCGTCCAAGATTTCAAATGAAATCAGCGGCGTTGACTGGGAAGAGATCAACACTCTTCCTTCTTCTCTGTCTTTGCAAAATAGATATTCGACAATAGATATTCGATGTCCTTACAATCTACTGTGTTTATCCCCGTCGTTCCGCTGCTCCTCATCCACATCACTCAAGACGTGATGATTAACAAATAGTTTTAGCGTAGTTATCAGTATATGACTGTACTTAATGTAGTTTGCTGTTCATGGGAGGCAGGGCAGCGGCTTCGCGGGTCAGTTAGAAGAAGACGAATGCTAGTCGGGTTACTCCTCGGCTAGACTCGAGCCATTAGCTTCGTTATCTGGGGTATTGACACCTTGATGGCAGTCGATCAAAGGCGCCAGCGAAGACGAATGCTATTCGGGTTACTCCTCGGCTAGATTCGAGCCAATAAGACCAGTCCACTATGCACACATTCGAGCCAGTAGCTCGGTATTGACAACTTGATGACAGTCGATCAAAGGCGCCAGCGAAGCACATCACGTCTCTGCAGCAGGGAGTGGTTCGAGTCTACTCCTCGGCTCAGCCGGCGTTCAGATCTTGGACCGAGCCGTGTAATATACTTACTGTAATTAATTCCTTCCTTCCTTCACTGATCGTCTGAATTGAACGACCTCGTAAAATCCATGTCTCGCTGCAGAAACTGCAATGGATCACTATTCTCATCTCGTACCCAGGACTCTCCTCTAATTCTCGAACAGCTACGCTGGGAATCCGGTCCTGCGTCAATTCCCAACCCCGAGAATAGTCATCCCGATTCTGCGAAAAGCACAACGGGAGCTTGAGGATTGTGAAAAACAGATCAAAGCTCTCGAGTCTCGGAGAAAGAGCCTGCGGGAGTATGCGGACCAGCTCCAGGCTCTGCTCTCGCCTTTCCGCAAGGTCCCCGACGAGATTTTGCAGCGCGTCTTTGATGAATGCTGCAACATGAATCACTTCGTTGTGGATAATCCTTCGAAAACTCGGGGTGATATCAGACAGATACCTGCATTGGCTCTCAGTACTGTCTGTTCGCGGTGGCGGAGGAATGGGTTGGCTATGCCAAATATATGGTCAAACATATCGCTGCTGTGTGTTAGACCCGACGAAGAAGATAGCGTGGAAGCGGATTTTAATGGCATCCTTTCCACTCTGGATATATTTCTCAATCGAGGACTACAGCATCCAATGACTGTTATTATCGAATTGACTGGAGATCTTGGCGCTCAGAATCCCGTTCTGACTCTTTTAATCCACCATACGCATCGCTGGCGCAGCTTCACCGAACGAACTCGAGTCTACACCAAGGATTATTTTTTGCATGCTCCCACATCAGATTCACCCAATTTCCTTCTCTTGGAAGAATTGGTCATTGCCGATGCTAACACAGGCGATCTAGACATCTTTTCTTTTACAAACGCCAGAGCTGAAGAAGCTGAGCCTAGGTATGATTCCTAGTGGCTCACTTGAACTCTCTATCTTCAGTCAGCTCTCACATTTGGAATTCCATTACCTCACTTTGTATGAAATTCAAGACCTCACTGTCAGCAGTGGCCTTGTAACGTTGAAAACAGATGAATGGGTATATGTTCAGGGGAGCTCCGACTTCGAAGAGGTGCCACCTCCCACACCTTGTCGCACCATAGAAACACTGATATTGTGCTATACAGCCGGGAGTCGTTCCAGATCTATTTTTCCATATCTTACACTTCCTTCATTGAAAACCATCCATCTTGAGCGGGATTATCACGAACAGAATGCGGAGATCGAACCCTATATACGACAAGAAGATTGGTACAACTTTGATCCATTCATGGCCTTCCTGTCGCGATCCTCCTGCACATTGATAACATTGTATATCGAGAGTTGTGCACTCGCTGATCTCAAACTTGTCAATCTTCTCGCCCATCTTCCGATGTTGCTCGACCTCAGCATTGATGACATCTATGTTGAACCACAGTGTAGCCCTCTAACAGGTCGATTTATCGAGAGCCTTCGAGTCGATGATGACACCGGCTCCATCGTCCCGAGACTACGTTCCCTAAAGTTGAATATCGGTGCGAGCTCCTTTGACGATGGATCAGTTGTGGATATGGTTCAGTCTCGATGGATTCCTTGCAAGCTTCTTGCATGTGCTAGCAGGGAGTTGGAACCTCGGGTGGATTGTTTGCGGGAGGTTATTATCAGGTTTCGAAATCGAGAAGAAATGCAGGGTGCATATGATTCCCTGGAAGAGATGGAAAGGGAAGGAATGAGAGCTGTTGTGTTGTGGCAGAATGAGCAGCCGGAGTAGATTGCCTTTTATTGGTTGCTTCCCCTTTTATTGAGCATCCTCTGACAAACATGTTCAACATCCCTCCTTAGCGCCACGACTCGTTTTTATTATAGTAACTTGTGTCTCTGTTTGTTTGTTTGTTTTCTTTCCTATTCTTGTCGAATTTCGCCGGTCAAAGCGAGCTCTACTGAACTGATTTAGATTTGAGTATTTACGGACTCGTGATGACTTGGAACATTGTTGTACGTAGATGTTATTTACTACATAAATATATACTGGTATTGAACAGTCATAGACTGGCATCAGAATCAGGGGTGACTGCAAAGTTCGACTATCGACTGTACTACTAACCATCGAATAAGCAAGTGCAAAAAAGTATACATACGTAAACGGTACTTACAAACCTCTACATCCAAGCCAGTTGACCCAGAGACAGACTCAATTTCCGCTGACGCATTGTGGTATATACCTTCTGTGACCGCAGTAGCCCGATGCGGTCCAACGCCTGCTCATCAGTATCAACGCCATGGTTTAGCTCAGACTCATCCACGTCTGGCCACGACCGCGAAAGAATCATAACTGTCAGCTCCTTGGGAAAACCAAGACCTGCACCGTAGTCGTGGATGGATGGAATGTAAGAGTCGTGAGCTTCAGAAGAAGATCATGGTGCTCTTTAGTATACGTCAGTGCTTCGAGTAGAAGATCAACATCTAAACCAAAGCGATCCATATGTAATGCTTTGATTTCTGAAAGGAGTGAGAGTGCTGCAGTCAACTCCTCAGCGAACAGCTTATCATCTCGCGCCACGCAGTTCTGCAGCGTCAATGAAAACAATGCACTTGCAGAACTGCGCTGAAACCCAACCGGCGCAATTTCCACTGACGCGTTGTTGTATATCAGGTATCCCTTCAGAGTCACCTTCTGTAACCGCTGTAACCGTTGCAGTTAAACGGTGGTAGCGAATCGATATCAACGCCACCATGGTTTAGCTCAGAGTCCACGTCTGACCACCACCGCGAAAGAATCATAGCTCTCAACTCCTTGGGAGAAATTACGTCGTTATCGTAGGGATGCAATGTAAGAGTCGTGAGATTGGGAAGAAGGTTGTGATGGTCTTTAGTATATGTCAGCGCTCGGAGGATCAGCATCCAAACCGAAGCGATCGATATATAATGCTTTGATTTCGGGAAGGAGTGAGAGTGCTGAAGACAAATTTTTGGCAAAGAGCTGACCATCGTTAAACCGAAAGTTCTTCAGCGTCAACGAAGACAACGCGGTCGCAGAACGGTGCTGATATCCAACCAAATCCACAAAAGGGTGACAAAAGTCTTCCCCACATTGTCAAAGAGTGAGCTCTTCAAGCAGAGGTGAAGTAAGGCAGGACAAGAGGCTTGTACCGTGACTTCTCTCATGAATGACAAGTGACTGTGAGCGATTTTAGCGCAGGTAGAAGGAAGATATGGTCAGTGAGGAATCCACCATCGAATTTGGTCCAGCCAATGTCAAGACGGATAAGCTCCTTGCATCGAGATAACAAGTCCCTACAATCAGGTATGTTAAATATCTTCAATGAGTTCAATTGTTCTGCAGGCAGCAGCAACAGTTTCGCAATAGAGCGGTTGTTAATCAGAATGTCGACATGTCGTAACTTGGTGCACCCATGAGCATGTTGATTTTGTCAGGAGTGTACTCCAAATTACCGGAATGACAGTACTCTAGAGAGATCTCCTCCAACAGAGGAAAGGAGGACTAGGTAAACTTTCGAGTAAGTATACGAATCGAATTCTATGACGGAAGGAGAAGACGTGTAGGCTTCATGACCAAATTGAGCGAACACGGAAAGATGCATGTCCAAAGATTTTGACTCCGAGAGATCCATGTTGGAAGAAACGAGTTTGCTGAGCCCGAAATTACAATCTATGTATGACATTAGCTTTCCTATGGGTAAAAATTGCTGTATTAAGATTCTAAGAAACTAAATACCGCCGATGATTATGCTTCGGTCTAGGTGAAGCATTGTGGGAAAGTATATATATACATGCATGCACCGCCGATGATCATGGTTCTAGTTGAAGTATTGTGGGAAAGTATATATTTCAGTAACCTCTTGAAAGTATTCATTTCAGTACCATTTCGGTTGTCCTGAAGTTCTACCTTTCAGGAGCAGTCCGAAAGATTTTGTTTCCACTACTATGCTCCACTCGGTTTGAAGCATAATTATCAGCGATCAGCGATGTGACATTTGACATGATATATCATACTTATGATCAATTGATGATCATTTGGTGCCAGAATTCTTTATAAGAGGAGACAGTTGGTCGACGTTGTTCCTACATACCACCCGCAACCGTTGTACATTGCATATTCAGCATGACTTCTATAAATTATGCTCCTCATGGCATGTTCACTGGGGCTTCTGATTTCATGATCAAGAATGCCAACTTCCACAATGCAAATACCATGCATATTCATTGTGGGTTTTTTTAATCAGTATTCTTTGGTTACTGACAGAAAGTTCAAGATTCAAGTAACTTACAAACAATGAGTGAAACAGAACAGATTAGCAGATGGTTGAGTCCATCCAATGCTTTCCAGGGCCTAAATTTCTTTTTGGAAAAAAGAACAGCAGGAACTGGTGAATGGTTTCTGAAAGGAAAGGAATTTAATGATTGGAAGCAGATTCCCAGCTCATGTCTCTGGCTGCAAGGTGATGGTAAGTTTCAGGATTCATATGCTTGATTGTGTTTTTAGTCTGAAGATTAAATTTTTAAATATAGTGGGCTCTGGAAAAAGTGTGCTTGTGTAGGTAAAATTTTCTTCATTTAAATGTGACTTAACTTTTCACAGATCTGCTATTATAACTCATTTAAAGAGCTTGGATGTCCATGAAAAGCAACTGGTGGCATTCTACTTTTTTGATTTCAGAAATGCAATTAAACAAAGCTTCAACAACTTAGTCACAACTCTTTTATCCCAACTGCTTTCTTCAACCACAATGCAGGAAGAAATATTTCTGGCTATATGGAAACTCTATGATAGTCACAAAAAGTATGGAAGCAAGCCAAGCAACAGGGAATTAATAGCTACCTTGAAAGAGGTCATTTCAGTTCTCAAATCCAATTCCTTATTCCTTATAATTGATGGACTGGATGAAATGGAGAGTCAAGGCTTCAAGCCCTTTGTACAGCTTATGGAAGAGCTTAACAAAATGGCATACCCCCATTTGCATCTTCTGATAGCATCACGTCCACATATTCCTTATGCTTATGCATTGGAAAAGTTTTGCTCAAAGACTGTCCTTATTGAGAAAGACAATGTAAATGCAGATGTGGAAATTTTCTTGGATTATACCATGAAGAATGACTATTCATTTGGCCATCATGGCACTGAGCAGAAGAATCAAATTATAAATAGTTTAACCAAGAGAGCAAATGGAATGTGAGTCTTGAAATTGTTCCAGCCTGAATTTTGAAAGGTCATTCTGACTGTTATTAC
Organism: Gymnopus androsaceus JB14; assembly: GCA_009733575.1. NCBI lineage: Eukaryota > Fungi > Basidiomycota > Agaricomycetes > Agaricales > Omphalotaceae > Gymnopus > Gymnopus androsaceus. The sequence continues at coordinate 63,521 of ML769568.1, forward strand.
AGGTTCCGTTGGGTTGATTGTCAATTGAATTCACTGCAATCATGCATAGGTCTGAAAGCAGTTGAATCTGTGTTGATTCAACTTCCTGCTACTCTGAATGATACTTATATTCGAGCACTTCAATCAATTGAAGCCTCTCGCACTGAGGATACAAAACAAGTCCTACAGTGGCTTTGTTTTTCAATGGAACCTTTAACCTTGGATGCATTAGGAGAAGTCATTGCATTTGTAAGAGATGATGATGGAATGAGATTTGAGAAGAAATACCGAATTGCTCCAGAGCACATAGTCTTCCTTGGTGCAACACTTATACATGTGGACCACACTGAAAATATTGTGGAGCTAGCACATACATCAGTGAAGGAATTTCTCCTATCTGAACATCTTAAATCCCATTCAAGCACTGCAGTATCACAGCTACACATACATGAATATTTGAGTCATAGATTGATAGTAGAAAGCTGCTTGACATACCTACTACAATTCAATACAGAAATAACAGATACTTTTCAATGGAATGAAGAAATTATCCAATGTCTACTATATGCTGCTCGAAACTGGCATAAACATGCAAAAGTTGTAAACAGTGATAAAATATATCAGAAAGCTTATAGCCTTATCCAATCAAATGGGGCTGAATATATCAATTCTATGAAGTTAACATTGTTTGAAGCAAAACCAGACCAACATTGGGAGGTGCCTCAAGCATTGTATTTCACTGCTTGGTGTAGTCTTCAGGCTATAGTCAAACAGCTGGTGAATGAAATGAATGTAAATGCAAAGGGAGGAACATGGGGATCAGCATTATGTGCAGCAATAGCTGGACAAGATGCGGAAAGTGAACATGGGATCAGTGCTTCCAGCCAGGAATCACAAAATGACTACTTTTGAAACTGTCAAGCTTTTGCTGAACCATGGGGCAGACACAGATATTCCAGGACTTCACAAAGTTACTCCACTTATACTTGCTGCTAACAGGGGACATTCAAATACTGTTTCTCTCCTGATTGAGAATGGTGCAAATGTGAATGCTCAAGCTGAACATGGTGATACTGCCTTGATGCAAGCATCACAAAATGGACATTGCAAATATTGTTCATCTCTCCTGATTGAGACATGGTGCAGACAATGTGAATGTGCAAGATGAACACGGTTGCACAGCCCCTAAGACAAGCATCACAAAATGGACATTTAAATATTGTTTCTCTCCTGATTGAGAATGGTGCAAATGTGAATGCGCAAGATGAACACGGTTGCACAGCCCTGAAACTAGCATCACAAAATGGCCATTCTGAAATTGTCAAACTTTTACTTGCTCATGGGGCAGATGCAGAAATTCCAGGGCTTGGATTGACACCACTTGTTATTGCTGTTCTGAAAGGATCATTTGAATATTGTCTCCATCCTAATTGAGAAAGGGGCAAATATGGATGCACAATGTGAAAATGGTAACACTGCACTGCACATTGCATCACAAAATGGATATTCTGAAACATGTCGAACTTTTGCTGAACCATGGGGCAGACAAGGATATTGCAGGATTGGGACAAAAATACTTCCCTTATATTTGCTGCTAAAAATGGCCATTGCGTGATTGTGTCCAGCCTCCTAGAGAATGGAGTGAATGTGAATGCCCAAAATGAACTTGGTGCAACTGCTTTGTTAATGGCGTCACAAAACGGTCATTTTGAAACTGTCAAACTTTTGCTGAACTATGGAGCAGACATAGATATTCCCACATTTGACAAATCCACGCCACTTATAAGTGCTACTCACTTTGGACATGTAAATATTGTTTCTATACTTCTTGAGGACAAGGCAAGTGTGAATGCACAAAATGGACATGGTTGTACTGCTTTGAGAGTAGCTTCAGAAAATGGCCATTCTGAAATTGCCAAGCTTTTGCTGAACCACGGGGCAGACAAGGAAATTCCATCATTGAATAAATTCACGCCACTTATCAGTGGTGCTTATCATGGACATCTAAATATTGTTTGCATATTAATTGAGTACAAGGCAGATGTAAATGCACAGGATAAATGCGGCAATACTGCTTTACACTGTGCATCATTAAATGGCCAATTTGAAATTGTCAAGCTTTTGCTCACTCATGGAGCTGGGAAGGAAAAGCCTGGATTCAGACGCTGCACTCCACTTATCATTGCTGCTACTTGTAGACATCTAAATATTGTTTCAATCCTGATGGAGAATGGAGCAAATGTGAATGCAGTAAATGACCATGGTTGCACTGCTTTGATAATAGCATCACAACATGGCAATTTTGAAATGGTCAAACAATTGTTGACTGATGGATCTAAAACAGATACTCCAGAATCAGAAAATTCTACACCAGTCTGCATGAGTAGGGCAAATGTGAATGTACAGGATGATGATGGTGACACAGCTTTGAAATTAGCCTCAGAAGATGGTCATTTTGAGATTGTCAAGCTTTTGCTCAACCATGGTGCAGACAAGAATATTCTAGCATTTGATAAATCCACACCACTTATAAGTGCTGCCAAAAATGGTCACTTGGATGTGGTATTTGTCCTGATTGAGAATGGGGCAGATATAAATGCAAAAACTGCTGCTGGCTCTACAGCCTTGAGATTAGCATCACAAAATGGCCATTTTGAAATTGTCAAGCTTTTACTGAACCAGGCAGATATGGATGTTTCAAGAATGCAGACTGGAACTGCTCTTGTAATTGCTGCTCAAAAAGGACATTTGAATGTTGTCTCACTCCTACTGGAAAGGGGAGCAAATGTAAATGCCCAAACTGAAGAAGGATCCACTGCCTTAAGACAAGCATCCCAGAATGGTCATGTTGCAATTGTCAAGCTCTTACTTGACCATGAGGCTGACACAGAGCTCTCAGGATTTCACAAAACTACACCTCTTGTTATTGCTACTCAAAGAGACCATTTTGATATTGTTTCTCTCCTGCTGGAGAATGGAGCCAATGTGGATGCACAAAATGAGAATGGTTCCACTGCTCTAAGACAAGCATCTCAAAATGGTTTCCTCAGCATTGTCAAACTTCTACTGGATTATAAGGCAGATGTGAAATATTCCTGGTTCCAGAAATGCTACTTCCCTTATAATTGCAGCTCAAAATGGTCATCTAGACATTATTTATCAACTCCTGAGAAGAGGAGCCAGTATAAATGCCCAGACTGATGATGGATTGACTGCTTTCCATTTAGCACATAAATGTGGATATTATGACATCTGCAGACTGTTAGCCTCTGCTACACAAGGCCAGGAACATTGAAAAAATTTGGTGAGTGATTATCTATTAGCATTTGTTGAGCATTCTAATGATCATTGATAGTTACAGATTACTGTATAATTTACTGATGAAAGCAAAGCCAATGCAGAAAGTAACCAAGTTTGAAATTGGTTTGAAATGTTTCTTGCACCTGTCCTGTTCAAGTTAGTTGATTATAGTCGAGTTATTTTGTGACTTGTCATAGCTTTGCGATTGTTTTAGGGTTTTAGAATGTGAATATTTTCAGGATGAATGTTTAGTTTTAGATTTGAAGAGATGTTGTCTGTTGAATAGGCTTATTTTAGAAATCTGAACAAGGAAAAATCCATTTGACAAGCGTCCACCTAAAACGACTCGGAACCCATCTAGCTGTAATCTGTGTCGGACTGCAAGTGATAAGAAATGGAAAGAAAGAAAGATAGTTCTCAATGAAACTGGGTATTATTGAAACGCAATGCTCGAGGTGCTGCAAGGACCGGAGTCTGGAGAAATCAATATAAAGTAAATTCCTCCACAATAGTCCATTATTACGAGCCTCAAACCATGTACTTGATATCTTAGATTTTGACCTGAGCCTTCAGCCAAGGTACAGTATCCTCTGTGTCTTATAATCGATGTAAAGGTATATACTTATATACAATGATTTATATGAATAGCCATCCACACACACACATCGTTCTACCTCCCCTTTTTCGACTCCCTAAAACATCATCCCTTACCCGGAAGAACCCATCTCCATCCTCATCCGCATCCTCATCCAATTTATCTACCCCCTCCCCGTATATTACTACCGCTATTACACATACCCATGGCATTCCTAAAGTCTCCATATAAGAGAAAGGTCCGGAATAAGATATAGAATGAGACCCCAAGGAGATGAATAGGTATATGAGTAGGAAGAAGTGTACAGTAGATAGCAAATGCAAAGCAAGACAGCTGCAAGAAAAAAAACCAAGATTTGCACATAAAATTACACCCATCCCCGACATCGTGCAGCCCCACAAAAACACTCCCTACTTCCCCATGGCCTCGTCAACGCCTCTTCCATCGCTACACCCCCCTGTCCCTTCGACTTGCGTTTCCCTTTCCCTTTCCCCTTCCCCTTCGCCTTCGACTTTGGAGTTGGAGTTGCAGCCACCAACAACTTTGCTTTCCCACTTTCAGGAAGCGGCTCCCCAGGATTATAATCCACTGTTATCTCTGTCCCTTTTGGAATATCGTGTACCGCGTAAAAGACGAGTTGGGGGATGTTTTGATCGGGGAGGGTGTCCCAGTACGGCGGTGTAGACGGAGAGGTTGGGGAGACAGCAGTGGCTGTTTTTTGGATGGGGTATCAGCGCGCGCTATGATGAGAGGAATAATGTCACGTACTTTAAGAAATCTGGTCCAATTCCCGCAATTCCATGCATCGAGGCTATACATCGGAGTGTTGGTATCCAGGTCTTCTGCGTCCTCTTCGCTAGGTTGATCTTTCCCGTCCAAATCGAACACGAATGTTTTTCTTTCTCCTAATAGCTTCGCGGCGGTCGAGCGATGGATGATTTCCCTGTCGATGAATCGTGAGTACAGGTTGAAAAAAAAAAAAACCATCCAAAGATGATATCACTTACCCAGTATAACACCCGAGCACCATCCCCTTCTTCAAATCAGACGTACAACGTACCCCCCATCCCCGCTCCACGGTCTTAAACACCTCAATCTCTACCTGCCTCGGTCGCTGTGCCACGCGGTTCAGACAATTCGCACTGCGTTTGCAATGGCAGTATGCGTTACATTCGACAACCTCGATGCCAGAGAGTGGGGTTTCATCATCCAAAGCGTATTTGAACAGTCCCTATTGATCATAAGAAGTGGATGTATTTAGGAAATGCACACGCCTACCTCATCCGTATACGCCCTCTCCGGCCACCCATGTTCATCCAGCAGTTCCGAAACACCCAATTGACAATCGCATGGCTTCTTCTTTCTCTTCTTCTTCTCCGACTCGGAAGACTCGCACATACACCCTTTCGTACACCTCAGAAACATCTCCGGGTCGAGTGGGACAGCGAATTGGGGAAGAGTTGTGTTGCGGGAACTAAAGGAGAGAGAGAGAGTTAGATAAAAGCCAACTAGGTAAATGAAATACGTACGATTCCAAATAAATAAAACCCACTTCATCCAGCGGTGGCCCATCCTCTTCATCGACCTCGTTTACGAATTGCACCGGTGCTGCGCCCGCTTTAAATGCGGCTTTGGTCCAGGACAAAGAGAGGGTTCGCATTCGACTGGAGGAGATGCTGAGTTTCTACGTTGATTTATTGAGGCGAGGGAAACGTACCTCCGAGTTTCTTTTGCTTTTCCCTTCCAGTTTTGCTTCGCAGTATCCTTTTCATACATTGTAGTACCCGATTCATCCGTATCCATTCTGTCATGCTTGGCGGAATCGGTTCTCGTTCTCGTCCTCGCACTCGTGGTACTCCCAGCCGTACTAGTTCCCGCATCTAGTATCCCGGCACTGGCATTCTTCCGCCGCAGGAGCGCCTTTGTTACATGGGGGTCTCCAGGAAGGGATTTTGAGTGCGACATTACAGTCAAAGTGGAGGCAGTGGATAACGTTGAGGCGGTAGATGGTGATTTTGATGAGAAAGGAGTTGGTGGTGGTGGGGTAAGAAACTCTCTCCGCGGTAGAGTAGTACCAGGCGCAGTGAGAGATATTTCCGCTAGGTTTTGAGTTTTGAATGGGTCAAGGGAGGATTTTGATTGAGAAGCTACAAGCCTTGCTACAGAAAGTGAAAGTCCTGATTGAGTTCTCTAAGTGATATCAGCTTTGTCCGAAATGATAAAAGCCCGCTTACAGTATTCGTGCTGTTCCTAACTGTATGCGATGACGATGTACGCGCTTGAGTACCAGTAAGACATGGTGGATGTACTTCTGCTTGTTCCAGACCGTGTTCTCCTTATGTTCTCTCTGTCATCCTCATCGGTATCATTGTCTTCCTCTTCTTCATCTAGATGATCTTTAAGAATCCTTCGCGCTTCTTCTTTGCCAAAATGTCGTTCCAACAACTCTTTCTGCTTGTTCATAAGAACATCACCCAAATCATCTTTTGCCTCCTTCAATTTCTCCTCGAATCCCTGCGCGTAATATCGCGTGTTTGAACTGAGCAAATCGTCTTCTGGGAAGATGTCGATTTCGAAAGCTGTGGCTTCATCGCTCTCGACTTTCTCCTTATCTTCTTTCGGCGAGCGTGTTCCCAAGGAGATAAGATCTCTGCTGGTATTGGAAAGTCTGGATCGCTTTTTCGATGAAAAGTGTTGTTTGTACCATTGGGACGATTCCACTCTGGCCACTGAACCTGTATATATGAGTATCCCTTGTTGGATGTGAGATGAGAGTAATATACCTCGTAGCTTGGACGCGATTAGTGTAGTAACTGAGATGTATAAGAGGACTTACACAATTTCATCGTTGACGAGTTCAGCGCCAACGACTTTTACTTTCCATTCTCTGTCCCCATAGACGCTCCAATCTTCGTTCTCAGACTCTGAAGAGATGAAGAAATCCGAGCCAATATCGAGTTCATCCCAGTTTGTTTGACTAGATACGCTATGGGACCGCGAGCGCGACATGACCAGTACACTTGACACGTGCCCCCAAATCGCGAACGCAACCCCGATTTGGAATTATTACGGCAACCATTGAACAACTTGCCTCAACTAACCACCACTCATATCCTCCAATCGCTGCCTCTACAACGTCTCAATCACGACGATTACGATCCCTTTCTCCTTCTCCTTCTTTATCACGCACCAATTCTGATTGTAACCCGAAACACACTGTATTCGCTTGTACACTCCGAGTATAACACACAAACGTTCTTGCCATTCGCATGCCTGCACCGCGTCTTTCTCAAAGTGCAGAAGCTGCGAGAGCCGCTGCTGCACAGGCAGAATTCAATGAGAAGAAATGGGTTTGGGTCCCAGACGATAAAGAGGGGTATCTTGCAGGCTGGGTTCACAAGGAAGATGGCGAGTTTGGGGACATTATAATGGCTGCGGGTGGAGAAGCAAGTCCTCTGATCTGCATTTTATAAACTATACTAATCTCCATTCAGGTCCGACGAGTACCTTTGTTCACTCTTTCAAAGATGAACCCTCCCAAGTTTGATCGTGTAGATGACATTGCGGATCTTACATTTCTTAACGAAGCTAGTGTCGTCCACAATCTGCGCTTGAGATTTGGATCAGGAGCGATATACGTGCGTTCTATCCAACTCTGTTGACTTGCAGTCTCTTACAACGTCTTTATAGACGTATTCTGGTTTGTTCTTGGTTGCAGTCAATCCTTACCAGAGTCTCCCTCTCTACTCTGATGCTATCGTCCACCAATATCGTAGCAAACGCCGTGACGAGAACGCTCCTCACATCTTTGCCGTTGCCGAACGAGCTTGGGTCAATATGGGCGAAGAACGAGAGAACCAAAGCATCCTTATTACGTGAGTTGTTCACTAACAAACTCTTCGAACACTCTCTTATCCTACGATAGAGGTGAATCCGGCGCTGGAAAGACAGAAAGCACCAAGAAAGTCATTCAATATCTCGCTGCCATTGCTACCGACGTGCATCAGAGCCCTTTGACGCCTTCGCACTCTCGTTCACCTACACTAACAGGTCCTACGACAATGCCTTCCACTGGTTTACCGAGAAGTAACTCGGTGAAGCATATTCATGCAGCCACTCCTTCGACTACAGGCAGTGGATTTGCTTTAACGGCAAAGGGACGACTCGGCCTTCTTGAAAGGCAAATTCTGCAGGCAAATCCCATCCTGGAAGCGTTCGGAAATGCTCAGACGCAGAGAAACAATAACTCCAGTCGATTCGGCAAGTTTGTACGAATATCATTCGCTCCAGACGGTAGTATCGCAGGAGCAAACATCGACTGGTATCTTTTGGAAAAGAGTCGTGTCGTCGTACGAAGTGAAGCGGAAAGAAGTTTCCATGTCTTTTACCAGCTCTTGGCCGGAAGATCAGACTTGAAAGGTAATATATACGCGACTTTGGGGAACTATGCTGACTCTTGTTCACAGAGAAATTGCTTCTTTCTGGCGGAGTAGAGGACTACGAGTTCCTCAACAAGAGTAGACGCGAGGTTGACGGTGTCGATGACCGAGAAGAGTGGAATGCTCTCAAAGCTGCCCTCGATGTCGTCGGATTCACCCCTTCGGAGCAATTTGATCTCTTCCGTATCGTCGCCGCTGTGCTGCACATAGGGAACATCACCATCACATCTACGCGTGCCGACGACGCAGTCATGCCAGATCCTTCCCAAGCTGAGCGTGTATGTCACCTCCTCGGAATCCCACCTGCTGAATTCACTCGAGCGGTTCTTCATCCCCGCGTTCTTGCTGGTCGCGAATGGGTGACCCAAGCTAGAACGGGCCAGCAAGCCTTGGATGAGCTTTCATCGTTGTCCAAAACACTCTACGAGAAATCATTCGGGCTGCTGGTTGACCGTATCAATCAAGCGCTTGACCGACCTTCCTCGAAATCCACCTTTATCGGCGTTCTTGATATCGCTGGTTTCGAAATCTTCGAAATCAACACGTATGAGCAGCTTCTCATCAACTATACGAATGAGAAACTACAGCAGTTCTTCAACCACCACATGTTCGTCTTGGAGCAGGAGGAATACTCGCGAGAAGGCATTAAATGGGATTATGTCAACTTTGGACTCGACCTGCAACCTACCATCGACTTGATCGAGTCTAGCGGTACTGGAGCAATTGGTATCCTCAGCTGTCTCGACGAGGAATGTATCATGCCCAAAGCTACCGATGCCACCTTTACCCATAAACTTCACAGCCTATGGGCTGGCGTTGGAGGTGACCCTGATGATCCACAGCAGAGTCATCCAGGAAGAGTACAATACGAGCCTTCACGATTTGAACAGGGTTTCCTAGTGACAGCATTACGCTGCCAAAGTGGAATACAGAACAGACGGTTGGCTGGAGAAGAACAAGGATCCACTAAACGACAACCTCACTCGTGTCTTTGCATCCTCGACCGAGCGCTACGTCTCTTCCCTCTTCGCTGACTTTGCCGATGCTCCTGTGCCCGGAGCTCCGATGAACATGTTTACTCTCGGAAAGAAGCGTGGTGCGAAAAAGGGCGCGTTTAGGACTGTAGCACAGCGACACAAGGAGCAACTCGCGAGTCTCATGGGTCAATTGATGGCTACGCAACCCCATTTCGTCCGTTGTATCGTTCCGAATGCCAACAAGAAACCAGGGCGCGTCGATGTTCCTTTGGTGCTTGACCAACTCCGTTGCAACGGTGTGCTTGAGGGTATCCGAATTGCTCGTCTGGGCTACCCCAACAGACTTCCGTTCGTCGAGTTCCGTCAGCGATACGAAGTCCTCACGCCGGGTATCATCCCGAAAGGGTATATGGATGGTCGAGAGGCATGTCGCCGGATGGTGGGTGCGCTGGAGCTCGACGAAGCTATTTTCAAAATAGGAATGTCCAAGATCTTTTTCAAAGCAGGTGTCCTCGCTGACCTGGAGGAACGTCGCGATCTGCTTTTGTATGATTTGTTTTCTCGATTACAAGCGGTTGCTAGGATGTGGACTGCTCGAAGGCAGATCAAGAAGATTCTTAATCGAGCAGTCGCTATTCGGACGATCCAAAGGAACGCTAGGGTGTATGGTGAATTGAGGGATTGGCCGTGGTGGCAGTTGTACACCAAGGTATGATATACGCGATTCGTAGAATTCCTGTTGCTGAATTTCATGCTAGGTTCGCCCTCTACTCGCGGCTACCCGGAGCGACGACGAACTTCGCCGGAAGGAGGCAGAGCTGGTTATGCACAAGGAGCGAGCCGAACGCGATAAACGGGAAAAAGAGGCATTGGAGAACCTGAAGATGTCTCTCGAAGCGGAGAAAAACAAGGTGGAGGATCAGCTAGAGGCCGAGAGAGGACTCAACCTCGACAAAGATGCTCTTTTAGAGAGAAGCAAGAAGCACGAGGCAGAACTCGAGGAGGAAGTTGCCGAGCTTCAGGCTGATATTGATGATCTTCAGTCTCACCTTGATCGTGCGATGGCAATGGCGAAAGACAGCGAGCAGCGTCATGCTGATCTACGGGAAATGTTCGATCAAGCTGCTGAACATCTGGTTCGCCTGGAGACCGAGCAGAAGCAGATGACGGGGCGAGAAGAAGAGGCTGTGACCCAACTTGCCAGTCAGAACGAGGAAATCGAACGTCTTCGTAATGATTCTGGAGACTACTCAGAAAGTGAGTGAAGATCTCAAACGACTCGCGATGCAAAGGGAAGAGGACCTTTCCCGTGCTCGAGATCGTACCGATGTCGCTGTGAAAGAGCTTCAAGGTAAACTGGATGTCGAGCTTCGTAACAAGTGAGTCTTTAATGTGTATTCATTCTGCAAGTTTGCTTATCATTTTCTTTAGGGATATCCTTAAAGGGCGTTCAGACGCTCTCGAGCAAGAGCTTCGTCAAGCCAAAGAGCAAGTCGTTGAAATGGATCACACCGTCACCGATTACTCCCAGTTGATCCAAAAGAAGGACGATCGCGTCGCCGAACTTTTGCAGGACCTTGAGCAGCTCGCAGTCGAACACCAGCAGGCTTCGAAAGAGATTCTTGAATTGCAAAGCGACATCGACACCCTCGCAGCTGAACTGGAAGCGGAAAAGGCGGATCGTGCGCAGGGAGACGCTTCTCGGGCTCGTTCTCAAGCTGAGCTGGATGAACTTCGAGCTCTTCTTGAAGCTAAATCGAGCGAAGAAACAAGGCGGAACGAGGTGGAGAAAAGTAAAGAACTGGAGCTAGCCAATCTCCGCTCTCAGGTGGCCAAGATGCATCAGGATTTAATGGATACTCGGCACTCGGCTTTGGAAACCCAGGGCAAGCTCAAAGTCGATCTCGAGCAATCCGCTCGTGAATTGGCTGCTCTCCAGGCTTCTCACGAAACCCTTGTTCAGCAGGCGCGTGCTGCTCAGTCCCACGTCGCTGAAACCCAGGCCGCCATATCTGAGCTAGAGAAGGGAAAGCGGAGTATGGAGTCCGAGTTGCAATCCCTTCGTTCTCGTGCGTTTGATTCCGAAACTACGTTGGCGGAAGCCCAGAAAGCGAAAGAGGTAGGGAAGCTTTTAGTTTATATGTGCTCTCTTATTCATTCACGTTTTCATTGCAGAGCTTGGAACGGCAGTTGTCTGCGGCGCAGAACAAATATCATAGCATCGAAGATGTCATGCTCCAGCTCGAGAGAGACAAAACTGCTAGCGAACGTCAGCTCGAGAACACCAAGAAACAGCTCGAGACCGAAACGACTCGACGTTCTCAGCTAGAAAAGGCTCTATCTTCACAGAAAGCGGAGTTTGCAAAGCTCAAGGACCATAATGTCAAGGTCGATAGGGAGCTGAATAAAGCTTTAAAGGATCTCAAGGACCGCGAATGGGATATTAAACAGCTCGAGTCGAAACAGGACAAGACCATCGTGGAGCACGTTCACGTCCTTGAAGAGGCCAAACGTGTAACCGATCGCCAACTTGCGGATGCCCAGGATGAATTGCAGAAAAACGCCGCGTACATTCGATCCTTGGAGAAGGCAAAGATACGACTCACCAGTGAGGCGGAGGATCTACTGCGAGAAACGGAACGAGAGCGAATGGAGTTGCGTGGAAAGGAAAAGGCTGTTCGAACTCAGGAGGACCGGGTGGCTCGAGCAATTGCTGATGCGTCGGAAGAGCGCAGGGCACGACAAGAAGCTGAGCTCCAAGTTCGTCGCCTTCAGCTCGAGCTTCAGAATACATCGCGTCAAGCAGAAGAGCTCTCGCAGCAACTGCTCACTGCACAACGCTCTAAATCATCTTTGGAAAACGAGCTCGAACGTCTTGCGGACGAGACGCCGGGTACGAACAGTTTAGCGAAGGTGCAGCGTCAATATCAGACACGAATTGCTCAGCTGGAGGAGCAGGTTAGTAGCTCAGAGGACGCGCGCTCTTGGCGATGCGAAAGATGAGCGAGCGCATTCAGCGCCAACATGGAGAGATTCGGCAAGCTCATCATGGACAGCGGACCTTCCGACTCTACCTTCCAATCGCGTTTACTCCATGAACTCCAACTCGTTGACGACGAGCTGAAGAGTGACAAGTATTCTCAGAATCATATTACTTCCACACACGACCTCCGTCCCTCTACTCCATCCTCAGCCAAATCCAACAGGCATTCGCGAGACGTTCCTCGAGATAATAACCGAATTTCGGACAACCAAGTCGTTGCTTTGAAGCAGCAGGTCCAAGTCCTCGAGTTACAAATGGCTGCTTCAGAGCGCGTCCGACATCACCTTGAAACATCCATTCGTGAAATGACTGCTGATCTCGAGAATAGTGACGGTTCCAAGCAATTCTTACAGCAATACCGTTCTCGCCTCGCCAAAGAGAACAAAAGACTTGCAGAGCTATTGGAGGAGGAAGCCGAAGCACGGCGGTCTGCTGAAGCTGCTCAAATTGACGGCATTCAGGCTGTTTGGTCGAAATTCCAGAAAACTATTGACGATGAGCGCTCAAGTTATGCACAGCTAGAGGAAAACCGTAAAGCATTGGTACGTTTTTTCATGCAAAATCACGCAGTATTCATTTATTCTGTTCATTTTAGCACCTCCAACAGCGGACAATGCAATCTGATCTAGAAATCCAGCGCTCTCAACTCCAAGAAGCAGCGCAAGCAAAGAAGATGTTGCAATCGGAAGCAGCTGAACTCAGTGCTCAACTAGAAGTTGCACAAAGTGAAATATCAGGTTTTATGCTGCGATTCCTTTTTTACACGTTCAGATATTCATCACGTTCATCTCGCCAGGACTCAAACGTCAAATGCAGAATCGACAAGTCGAAGATGATATTACATCTTCCACGGCCTCTGCCTTGCAGTCTGGTTAGTTATAATTTACACACTCTGTCGCGGCATTGAATATCGTTTCTTCTAGACCTGCGCGCAACTACAGAGGCATTCAAAGCCAAAGAGCAGTCGTATCAAGAACGTCTTGAAAACGCCGAGATTGCTCGTGTGAAAGCGACCAGGGCTGAGGCGTCAGGTAAGTTGCATCCAGTGTGCCCTGTTCAATTATGCTTATTTTCCCTCCAGTTCGTCGTACTCTGGCAGAGATTGAGAAATCTCAGGCCGAAACTGTGGCCAGACTGAAGTCTAATGAAGAATCTCTACGGTCCGCTCATCAACGAATCAAATCCTTGGAGAAGAAACTGCAGGAAGAAGGCAACGAATCCACTGATCTTGTGGAACTCAACCAACGCCTCGCCGAGGAACTCGAGGATGAGAAAACACAACATCAGAAGGACCTCGAGGAGCATGTATTTGCGAGTGATCAAACACGGAAAAAATACCAAGGTACGAATTTTACTTGTCTTCTTGTAACTCGTAGCTCACGCACAGTCGATTTAGCCGAGTTGGCGCAATTGAGCGAAGGTAAGTTTCATCCGTTCTCGGAAGATGCACAGTAGCTTAAGAGATCACTTAGAACTTCAATCCCAACGCGACACTCTTACTCGACTACGTGAGGACAACCGCAAAATTCGATCCGACTATGACGAGCTACAGCTACGCTTTGATGACGAAGTATATAGCAGTGGTGGTTGGAGAAAGGAAAAGGAGAGACTCGAAACCAAGATTTTAGATGTTAGCAAGGCATACGACGCCTCCAACGCTGCACAAACAGAACAGCAGTCTCAGATCGTAGCTCTCCACTCCCAAGTCCGGGAGCTTCGTGGTGTTTTGGACGACGTTGAAGCGGATCGAGCCCTTCTTCAGAAAGCTCGCCGGGCCCTACAAGCTGAGCTGGAGGGTATCAAGCTGGATCATGTTGATACGCACAAGATGTCCACGGACCAGCAGTTCCAGCGACTTCTTTTAGAGAAGCAGGATTTGGAGAGATCGCTCGATGAACAGGAAGATCGGGTCGTCAATGCCTTTGATCGGATGAAGAAGGCTGAGAGTTTTGCGAACGAATGTCAGATCGAGCTTGGCAAGGTTCGAGTTGATAACTCAGAGCTGGACCGAATCAATGTAAGTCGTTGATACCGACAATACCAATTATAGTCCTCACCTTTCTACAGGCAAACCTAGAGAATCAAGTCAAGGAGTTGAACGTACGAATCATTGATCTCGAAACGAAATCCTACGCGAGCTCCTCCCGACCTGCCACATTATCTCGGAAAGCAGACAGCCGCATCGAAGAGATCACGAGCCAACTCACTGGAAAAGGGCATCAGCATCGGCTGTCTCGAGATTCCAAATTTGACATCGAGCGACAGAGGGCAAAATTGGATGATGAGCGGAAAGCTTACGAGAATCAACTTGCGACGTTCAGGAAGCAGATTGATGAACTGGTGCATTTATTTAATAACGTTCATGCACCATACTAATATCCCTATAGCACACCCAAGACAATTTACTGCAATCATCTAAACGACGCGCAGAGCGCGAAGCAGCTGATTACAAACAAAAGTCTTTGAAGTATGTTCTATCGTTTCTTTGCCTTGAATTACGAATTCTGACGATTGTTGCAGTCTTGAACGTGAAGTAGAACGGCTGCGTAATAGGCTTGAGCGGCCTCCTTCAGCGTTTGCTTCACCAACTAGCTCACCCCGCAAGTAGATCCATCATCCATTTACAATAGTATTTGATACCTTAATTATCCGCTAAACTCATTGGACATGTATCATACTACATCGGCCCACACTGTATTCTAATCCATACCTACGTACTTAACTAGTGCAGTTTTACAGCAAGCACGTTAAATCAGCAGTCGACATAAGATTTCTGTGAAAAATATAAGTACTCATTATGTAAAGTATAGCCTGTGAAAGCAAAGGAAACTTGATTCTTGGATGTCTGACAAAAAAATTAAGAATCTATCCGTGAGTATTGACGAGCCGTTCTTTACCGATACTTAGTTGTTTGTCGATTGCTGGTACTTGGAAGGAATCGAGATTCAAGAATGAACCAACCCCAAGTATTCAAGGTCACGCCAACGCTGGGAGAGCCTTGAAAAACTTCGCATCGGGGAGGCGATTGGGAGATTTGTAACATCCTGCAAGGCATCCGAATGGCAGACCCTAGACTCGAGCCAGTCGCCGTTGTGGATGCAGCGACGTTTGATGTGCCGCAATGGCTGTTCCCCGTCATCGAACGTCACCGGACCGACACAGCCGGCTGGTTGCAGACTATGCTATGTTATTTCCTAGGAGATTTTGATTGGCGCGGCGCGCTTGCCACTAACTACTTTACTCCCATGAATGAACACGTCGACTCTCTTTAAATTTTCGTTCACTCGTGTTGGAGGTCGAGGCTAGGAACGAGAACAGAACGGAAAAACCTCAGATGTTGAACGATATGGTAGTCAACGCTATATCAGCATTGTAATTTCCAGGGATTGCAGCTCACATAAACTTGACTTTCTCAGTAGGTTTACGTTGAAGAGTTATTATTAGAGTTTTGTTCCTAAATAGGAAGTAGCAGCAGTAAGTCCACACAGGACTTAGTAGTAACGATCACACAGATCAATGGGGGACAACGGTGTTATTACAGGGTATGCTACCTAGGCTTATATACAGTCCTATGTACAAACAATATATTGGGCAAGTGGCTACTGCGTGAATATGTGTGGCTACTGTCCATACGGTATAGTGGGTACTGCGAGATAGTAAGTGGATACGGCGAGAGACTATGTGGAGTCTACGAGACGATAACAGTGGAGTGCATGGGATGGTGATACAAACAAGTGGATACTACAAGAAAGCGTTCCATGTATAGTTCGATAGAATATATTTACCTTTGATATTCCAACACTCCCCTTCAAACCTTTGCTAATCCCATGGATGCTGCGAAGTGTTTGGCTTTCATCGAAGGTAAGGCTTTGGTGAAGATGTCTGCCATCATGTTTTCGGTAGGGCAGTATGTAAGACGAATTTTACCTTCCTCGATGACGTAGCAAATGAAGTGGTATCGGATATCGATGTGTTTGGTCCTGGCATGAAAACGATCATCCTTTGCCAATGCGATGGCGGATTGATTTTCTGACTTGATAGGGATCGCATGAGTAATTGGACCAAAGATTTCCGACAAAAGATTCCTAAGCCAGATTGCTTCCTTTGCCGCATGGGTCAAAGCAATATACTCGGCTTCCGTGGTGGATAAAGAAATGGTATCCTGTTGTTTCGACAACCAAGATACTGCTCCGCCATTCAACATAAAAACGTACCCCGAAATAGCATGTTGATCCTCTTGGGACATACCATCCGCATCCGTATAGCCTTGGACTGTCTCCTGGTTGCTCGTACTGAGCCAAAAGTCTCGAGTGTATTTGAGATAGGCATAGACATGGCATACACCGTTCCAATGAGTGATGCCGGGGTTTTGTGAAAAGCGAGCAAGGATAGAGACTGCATATGTGATGTCAGGTCTCGTAGTGACGGATAAGTACTGGAGAGCACCAAGTGCCTCTCTGTAGGGTTTGTCGCGCATGAAAGCAATATCCTCGACTGTTTTGGGTGACTGGTCTTTGGTGAGGTGAATGTGGGGATCGAAGGGAATAGAGAGTGGCTTTATATCCGAGAATCCATAGCGAGAGAGTATGGCATCAATGTATGACCGCTGGGATAGGTGAATTGTCCTATTATGGAGAGATCTTCGGATCTTGATCCCAAGTAGCCAATGGATTTCTCTGGAATCAACAACTTCGATTATTGCCCCAATATCTTTCTTTAATTTCTCCATGATGGCCAGGGTTTCGGTAACCAATGTCATGTTGTCAACATGTATGAAAATGATGGTGAAGGGATTAGTGTGATAGAAAACAGCATGATCAAAATCAGACCGTTTAAACCCCAGTTGGGTCATGATTTCTCTGAATCGCATGTACCATTGTTGACTGGCTTGTTTAAGTCCGTAAAGTGCGAGTTTAAGCCGCAAGGTTGGACCTGGTTTTACCCCTATATCAATGCCTGGAGGTGCCTTCATAAAAATGCACTCATTGTCGTCTAATTTCCTGTAAAGGTAAGCTGATTTCACGTCCATTTGGTGAATAATCATGCTCTTCTCAGCTCCAATGCTGAGTATAGCATGGGCTGATGCAAGTTTCGCGACAGATGTAAAGGTTTCGTCTGGGAAGTAGTCAACGTCTGGGATCTGATTAAATCCGTGTACAACAAGACGAGCTCGGTGTCCTGTAATGTGACCTCGTTCATCCTTCTTGGTCCGATAGACCCATTTGGATGTGAGAATATTTGCATCTGGAGGTGGAGTGACGATTGTATAGGTTCCACACTCCTGGAGTCTGGAGATTTTGTCCTTCATGGCATCGTACCATTTGGAGCTGTCAGGTCGTTGCATTGCTTCTTCAACAGATAAAGGATCAGATTTGATTTCTGATGTTACCTGACCTAGAGATGCGGTAAGATGTCGCAACTCATTGCTTCCTTCTCCAAGTCCTTCAATGACGTCCCTGATCTTCTTGGTGGGTTGTCTGACTCGTTTCCCAGATACTTTGTCTGGTGCAATTGGTTCGGCGATTTCTTCTGGAACTGGTATGACAGGCTGTTCCAACTCAGTGACCGATGTTTCTAAATTTCCCAGAATTTCCATCCTCCCCTTCAACGGGTTGGATCTGCCTGTCGGAGAAAACTATGTTCCTCTCCGTTGTGACAGTGTGACGTGTTGGCCAGTAGATGTAGTGACCATTCGATTCGGTTTCAAGTCCTATCCAGCGTCCTTCCTGGGCCTGTGGTTCCAATTTTCCGGGTTCCTTCTCTCGTTTGACATAAACAATACTGCCGAAGATGCAAAGATTAGTAATGTCCGGTTTAATACCAAACCGTTTCTCGTATGGAGTGGCCATTCCGATGGCTTTCTTCGGCGTTCTGTTCCAAACATATACCCCATATTTCATCATGAATCCCCAAAGCCATTTCAGGAGTCCTGATGAGATCAAAAGACTTCGAACTGCGATTAAGCAACGTTCGATGTGTGCGTTCCGCTATACCATTGTGTTCCAGGGTGTCGTGTACCGTGAGATGTTGTCGTGTCCCAATACATTCCAGATATGCCATGAATTCGTTACTGAGAAATTCTCCCCCTCGATCAGAGTGGAGAACTTTAACAGTTGTGCCATATTGAGTTTGGAGACCTGTTTGGAGAACCACGTACTGTGCGAATGACTCGTCCTTCGACTTCATTTGGGGTTCCTCCAACCAGTCAGTTGCTTCGTCAACTAAAGTCAGCGTGTAAGTGCAATGGTTTACCATCCTGACTTGTGATGGTCTCCACACGTCCATGTGGAAGATGTCTCCAAAATTCTCTGCACGTGGAGATGATCGCACCTGAGCGATAGGATACCTGGATGCTTTCCCAAGCATACAAGCACAGCATTCCGGTTTGTCCATTTGTTTCGGATCCAATCCGATTCCACGAACCTGGTTATCACGGAACATATGCTTCACATAAGCATAATTGAGGTGACCTAAGATGCGGTGTGCCTCGTAAAGAGATACCAATCTGCCAATCTTAGTCGAATAAGCATGTTCCCGTGATGGGATCTGGTATAGTCCGTTAATCTTTGGGATAACTCCCATGAGATTACCCTGGCGATCTCTGATCATCATTTTACCATTTGCGGTATGGATGGCGTAACCATCATCGTCGAGTTTTCCCAGTGATACAAGTGTGTTGGGAGTGTCTGGACATAGAAGGGTGTTGGGGAGCTTTAACATTCTTATTTCTTATTTGTTTGTTGGAAGTCCCAGATGGAGTGTGCCGGAGATGTTTGCTGTGAAGGTTTCTGTGTTAGCGGCCTGGATGACTCGTGTTGGAATCTCCCGTTGATTCCTGAGTTCGTTGGTGAGTGGCGTCATGTGGGTAGAGCATCCGGAGTCAAAAAGAATTGCTCCGTAACTGTGGGCTGCGGCGTAAGCATGATCACCTTTTCCAACTTCTTCTTTGGTGTCAAATTTGAAGGAAGGAAAGAGGTTAACGTCGACGTATACTTCTTCCTCCTCTTCATTGTTAAGAGTAAGAGGTGGCGGAGTGTCGACTTTGATGTTCTGCACTATGCAGCTTTGATCACTCGGCAATGAAAGAGCTAATTCGAATTTATCAGCTATTTCGGAAAAATCAAAAACAAGATTCCCATGCTTAGCGGGAATTTTGATTGCTGCCCATGATGACTCTGGTACTTCCTCAATCATAGATGAGGATGCCACTTCGCTCTATCTCTCCAGTTTCCATCTGATTTCTTCTTCTGCTTCTCTTTAGGAGCCTTCATCTCCTTGGCCTCGTTGGCCTGACTGCATTTCTCTGATGGACATTGATTTCCAAAATGACCTTTACCTCCGCAGTTGTAACAAACGGAGTCCTGGCAACTCGTTGATCCTCCGCGGCCTCTGCCTCTGCCTTGGGAATTTCCCCTAAAGGAATTTCCATGACCTCGGAAACCTCCTCTTCCCCTGTTACCGGCATAGTTTGCCGATTCCTTCTTGTGATCATGTCGCATTTGGTGTACCATTGATTCAGCACGAATGGTAGAGATGAGTTCCGCAGGACTGAGCTTCTTGTCGGATTTAGCGGAGAAAACAGCCAATGCGTTTATCGTAGCTTTGAAGGTGTCGGGGACAGAGGACATAATGGTGTTGACAAATATATCGTCGTTGATATCGATTCCCCTAGTTGTGAGGTCGTCGCGGATGCTGATCATATCGTCCAAATGTTTATTGACTTTGGATGGGTCCGTGCATCGCATAGTGTGGAGTTGTCTTTGCAAAAATGATTCAGTAAGAGCGTTTTTAGAATCATAATCAGCGAGTAAATTTTCCCACAACTGCTCCATGTTGTTGTAGTGCCTATACCTTCGGAATATTCCATCCGATAACCTGCCAATGATTGCATTCAGCAAATCACTATCCTTTCCCCTATGTTCGTCATTTGATCCTTGGGCTAGATCAGGCTGCAGATTCCATTCCAAATAACGCTAATAGCCTATGGATCTGGCTGCGAATTCCACTCGAGTTTTCCACGAGTCCCAATTTGATCCGTCTGACTTTAAGGTTGTAACCTTATCAAAGGCTTTATTTGCTTTAGACATTTCGTCGTCGTCGTCGGAATCAGCAATTAAAGTGCCTGGTGATCCAGGATCTGATGGTGATGGGGATCTGTGTGGAGAAGGTGGTTCCGTATTTGAATAAGGAAATTGGGGTGCGGTACCCTGTGGAGATGATTGTGGAGGTGTAGGTGGGGTTGGTTCGCGTTTTGGTGCAGGTGATTGTGTTGGAGCGGGAGTATGCTGTTGGGAGGATGATGCTATAGGCTGAGCAACAGGTGCTTCAGTATCCTCTTCTTTGTCGTCGTCTTCTTCGTTGTCGGCAATGTGTCGTAGGTGAGTTCTGATAATTGCCTCCTGATCTTTGGCAATGAGTTTCGCAAAATTCGCTAATTTACCTGTCCAAGGTACGTCGTATTGATTTAGGCAATGTTGTTTGTCGCACTGGCTCCACTTTCCAGTGGTTCGGTTTTTGTACCTGTCGACTAACTCGTCGATATCAAAGATGTGTGGGTGTCCTTTACAAGGGACAGTGTCGTCTGTGGGAGGTAATGGTGCTGATCTCTGCTGTGGTGTTACAGCCTTGCTGCTCGATGAGCTGGCTTGTTCCGATGCAATGGAACGTTGTCGAGTTACTGGTGGTGGTGCTTGTTGTGATTTTATCTCCTGTCGAGTTCGTAGTGGTGGAGGGTCTGGCCTGGGTGGCATGAACAAGCATTATGGCAATATGATGCGTCAATGGTTAAGGCCGGGGCCCATAACCTATTAGAGTTTCGTTCCTAAATAGGAAGTAGCAGCAGTAAGTCCACACAGGACTTAGTAGTAACAATCATACAGATCAATGGGGGACAACAGTGTTATTACAGGGTATGCTACCTAGGCTTATATACAGTCCTATGTACAAACGATATATCGGGCAAGTGGCTACTGCGTGAATATGTGTGGCTACTGTCCATACGGTATAGTGGGTACTGCGAGATAGTAAGTGGATACGGCGAGAGACTATGTGGAGTCTACGAGACGATAACAGTGGAGTGCATGGGATGGTGATACAAACAAGTGGATACTACAAGAAAGCGTTCCATGTATAGTTCAATAGAATATATTTACCTTTGATATTCCAACAGTTATTGGAGTCTTATGGACTTACGGACTGCACAACTAACAATTTACCCCTCCGGAAGCTGCAAAACTTTCTTACCACTCCTTTGCCAGTCCTTGACAAAGCAACAACCAAAATTTACCAGGCCCTTGTTGGGTGCCTCTTTTTCCTTGCCCTTTGCACTCAACCCAACATTGCCTTCACTGTAATGTACCTTGCTCAGTTCAATGCTAGGCCATCTGAATACAAGCTTGCATCTGCAAAGGGTACCCTGCGTTACCTGGCAAAGACACATACTTGGTCTCTCCAGTATGGGGGTGATGTTTGCCTGTCTCTACTGGACCAACTCCACCTTGTCAGGATATGTTGGCACTCTCTGATTCCGACTGGGGATCTGATGCCCTCAATCACCAATCTGTATCAGGATATGCAATCTTCATGTTTGGGGGACTTATTTCATCAGGAAAAATGATCTGGGCCCAGGGCTGACTTTAGGTTGACCCACAATGACCTAAAGAGACTTAAGAGAACCTAAGGATACCTAGGTCTCTTAGGCTACCTAGGTTGCCTAGACTGCCTAGTTTTTTTAAGGTCACCAAGGTTGCCTAGGATTTACTACTACTACTATTTAGGGATAAACCTTCAAGGGGATTTTGAGGCAACCTGAGTAAACCTGAGTAAACCTGAGCTAACCTGAGGAACCTGAGGTAACCTGAGGTAGCCTAAGGTAGCCTGGGGTAGTCTGGAAGACTCAAGGTGACCAGAGTGACCAGGGTAGCCTAGGTTCCCTAGGTCATCATAGGTTTAACCCATTTTTGCTGATGTTCATGGTCATCAATGAAGCAGAAGTTGGTGGCTCTATTGTCGACTGAATCAGAATATATGGGTCTTATGAATGTATTGAAGGAGGCTTTATGGGTCCGTGTTTTCCTTTCTCTTATTGAATTACCAGTTCCTCATCCTTTTCCAATTGCTTCTGATAACCAAAGTGCTCTCCTCATTGCAAACTCTGATTCCATTTCTGCATGTTCTAAACACATTGACATACATAGGGTTTGAAAGTGCAGTTCATATAACTGCTGAAAACCAGCAACTGCAGTGCAGATCAAAAAACATTGCACCAGTGCAGTGGTTGCACCGGTGCAGTTTGCGGTTCTCTAAAACTTCGAAATTCAAAGAACCACTGAAAACCGGTGCAAACCAGTGGTGCACTGGTTCAATTTTCCATAGTAAAACTTAGTATTATATTAATACTAAAACTACCCATCAGTAAAACAGCAATCGCTGTTTTTGGACCTTTTTGAACCTTTTTCCGCTCAGATCTTTTTTCGGACTTATTTTCTGGATCTTTTTGCGAAGTTGTCCTTTTGCAATCAGTCTTTTATTAGCTTGTCCTTTTTAGAGACTCAAAGAACTTTGTTTGGAGCTTGTACCATGGGAAGCAACTTTTTGAATACGAGTACTAATAGTCATAATTCTACAAGTCTGCCTGCAAGTGAATGAGATCTCGTACGGTCATCTGTACAACATCTTGTACACAGCTGTGCTTTGATTCCAGCACTTGATTCACCTTTCGCAGCAGTTCATTCTCCTTCTCAGCAAATATGCGATTCCTTTCTGAAAGAGACAACTTCAAGTTGGCCAGCTTGCACGCTGCAGAGGCTGCCTTGAGATTGAGCTCCAAATGGCAGCACCGAACGTTTGCATTGTTCAATTCTTTGGACAAAAAGGCAAGGCATCCTTTATATTGACTTTGAGGAGAAAGTGGGTTACCACTGGCATCACATCGAACCAAGAGCGGGCCAAGTTCTGAAAGAGGACAATTAGTTCTTTAATAACATGATAATATTAACAACACACTGTGATCGTGAACAATGCCAGTAATCAATTCCGGTTCATCCCAAAGTGTCTCGTCAGGATCAATCTCGGACAAAGCTTCATGAGATGAACTTGGCAGTTTGGTAGGTTCACAGGGCTGAGGAGACGCTTCAGGTGGCTCTGGTACATTCAAGCCAGCTGGACTTGGCTCCCGCTGCTCCTGGGTTTTGTCCTGAGTGTTGTCCTTCGGAGACTGTGCCTGAGTATCATCCTGAGTCTGAGAATCCACTTCATTGTCTTCAGTCTTTTGAATATCCCAATCAGCACATAGCATTGAAAAAAAAAAAAAATGTTCACACATACCTTACTATTTTCTTGAAGATTTGGAAGGACTGTGAGATTTTTTGGCTCTTTTTTGGGGGTAATTTCAGCAGGGGACTGAGACAATGGGACAATGCTAAATGCCACATTTTCAGAAAGACATTGTCAAATATTGCAGCATTTTTTCCATACCTGTTGCTCCTCTGTTTTTGTGGCGTTGAAGTACCGTAAGGCCCAATCCAAATGCACTTGGGGGTGGACATGAGTGTTGAGAGTCAAGGTGCAAATGCTGCACTGGCTGATTTATCGACTCGGATTTGATTTTGCAATCAACAGAAAAAAAAATTGAGTCATATTTTATTCAGAAAGCAATTTTGTGAGCATGGTAATCTATATACTTATTAACATAGAAAGAGGAGTAAGCATCCAATGAATCCGTACAAGAGAACTCCTTTATAGGTAATCGTGAGTCGCCTGTAACTCCAATTAAATGAGCACCATGATAGAGACAGTCAATATGCACAACCTTGAGATTTGGTAATTCCTCTCGATCAAAATCCGGTTCCACCATCCAGAGTCCCGTTTGATCACAAGGAGCATCTCCGACAGTAGAATACCACTATATCAATGCACAGGGATATATCCGAGCCTGGTGGGTGAAGTGAAAAAACATAAAAACTCGCCTGACCAGCAATCCTGAGAAACCAGCTTCACTACTATCACCCTCCAAAAATACGCAGTTGTAACGTGCAGCACCACCACGCCATGATTTAACAGAACAGATGTGTTCATGACGCATCCCACCTAAGCCCGACATGTCACTTGGAGCAAAAAATGTAGCGCGCGCAGAGTTGTGCATAAAAATACGCTGGTTTTTGGCAAGCTCAGGACAGGAATGGATGGGAACATCGCAGCCTCTCGATCCGGTGGGAGCGTCTGGATTGTCCTGGTTGAAGAGAAATTGGCGAATGAGAATGTGAAGTGTCGGTTGGTTGATATATTCAGCAAGGCTAAGTAATGGTCGAGGTACACCTTTTGCTGCATTGATAAAATAAGTGTGGATTTCATATAATTAGTATTGAAAAACTCACCAGATTTCCTGGACACCTTGCAAATATGGCTCATCAGAAGGACCTTCTTCAGCATCATCTTGATCCTCAGAAGGAGGAGGCGGTGGCGGCAGATTGGCCTGCAGTTGTTTAACCAATTTCTGTGGTACCTTTAGCATCCCTCGTGATTCCAGGTCCACGCGATACATTGCCAGCTTGTCAAGATGCTGATTTGTGAGGAGCATCTGGCCGAGAGCATTATGCTTGCTTGAACATTGCCACGGTTGTTTCACAGCCTTGATATGCTTGGACTCGGTTATGGAAGAACAAAGCCCATTCGGAGCACCAAACTGCTGGATGAGATATTGATAATGGACCATAGAGTGTTGTCATGGCAAAGAAAATCCCTCAGGTCTGACTCCAGTCGTCCGAAAGATTTCACGATGCTGGTGGAAGTCTGCAAGTCTCGTGTCCATTGCAGTAAGGGTGTCTTCATCAATGACATTGCTTTGGGCCAGATAGCAGAATTCCAGGAAATCACGGATGGCCTTCACCATCTGAGATGGAACATGCCCGAAAATAGCAGGAAGAAAAATCTAAAGAGGAAAATCAGTAATGAACTTTGCTTGAAATAAATGAAACTAGCCTTCATTAGACCCTTTGAGTCATCACCTGTCCACTGTTTGAACCCTCGTCCTTCGTGAAAATTTCGTAACCCAGGATATGGAGTAGTTGCTGCAATGCTGTTCATTCTTGGCTCAAATAAATAATTCTTTAAAATCAGGAAGACATACCGTTGGTCTATATCTGCTTTTCGCTCTTCCACTTCCTTTTTCGGATACGTCATATCCAAATATTCAAACACCCAGTCCACAAGGTGATCTTTGAATGTTCCTTTGAAAAGTTGATGTAGCAGGTCCGGCGATATCAGTTCATGAATGTCTGCTCGTGGAAATGATGCGGTGAATGGCTATGGAAAGGTTTATCAGTAAAGCATCAGTTTTCAAAAAAAAAATTGGACATACTCGCAGGTCTGCAACGATACCATAATCATCCCATAGCTCTTTTAATGTGCAACCCTCAGATAAAGTATCGGTATGTTCATGAGATCAACGCCCAGCATTGCTATCAAGGTTATCAGGCGGAGCTGTACATCTTAATTTTGAATGATCAGGAAACATTCAAAGGTAAATACAAAAGGCTCACCGAGGACACCAATTCTGGACTATGCAGGTGAGCAAGGCCTGTTCAGGATAATCTGCAATATATGGCCCGAGGCCATAGATAACTCGGTGATAATGTCCATCAGGACAGAGAGTAATCCGAGGAGCAGTCATGTGTGGCCTGAGCGAAGAAAGAGCATGTTCAAGGGAAGAATGGAAGAGTTGGCGGCGAAATTTTCGAAACTCGGCACTGCCAGAATGGTCCTGCGATGCTGCATAAAGCAAATATGAGTATGAGATTCAGTCAATAGAAGTTTTTGGAGATTTTGCGTACTTTTGGGAACTGATAGAAAACCCAGTAATGCAACAGCATTTCGGTGTGCTCGGCGTACAGATGAATGAATGTTTCCAAGTGAAATATAAAGCGGATAGTATTCATTTTGCCCTGTTGCAACTGAGACAGTTGTCTTATCGCTTCCGAGAATCACCGGAACAAACATGGCTCCGTGGGTGTTCTCATCTTTTGTGATTTCATCCTGCCAAACAATTGAGGAAAAGTGACAAAAATGAACTAAAGCCTGACGTACACACTGGAACCATGCCCAATTTCCAGTCATGAGATCACGGTAGAGTTGTTTGCCATTGTTGAAGAGTCGTTTAGGTGTAACATCAAATTCGGCCTTGAAGCTTGAATTTACTAGCATCTGTTTGAGGACTTTGAGGGGGTCTCGGAACCAGACCTCATATCCTTGGAGCTTCCAAGCCGGTACTGAAGATTGGTCTTCAGGGAGTTCACCATTATATTTAACAGTGAAACTCTCCCATGACACGTCTCCTTGGCAAATTTCATTGATTAAAGAGTAGAGTTCTTCATGATTACCCCATGGATTGTCTATGCCTCGTTCAGGGCCTAGAAGTTGAGCAATGAGCTCAGACAGAATGTTGATATTCCCGCCAGACATTTCAACCTTCTGGTACAGAAACTCAGCCAGCTCGAACTCTGTATCGCTGTTAAATGGACTATAATCGGAAGAATCACAGTCTTTGGGGGGCATAGGAGTACTGTCAGGAGGAAGATCATCTCCTGCTAAATCGCAAGGTGTACCTAAACTTCAATCAGGGCAAGCAAAGTGCAAGTGAAAAATAAACTTACCATCAAGTAAAGGATGTGTTTCTGTATGAGTCCCATATTCTCTAAGGTTAATCGGAATGGCTGACCACGGAAGTCTGACTGGAGAACCATTTTGACGTCACCTGGGTGTACAACGGGGTGAAAAAGGTGATGGCGGATTAGGAAGCGGAGAAGGTGTACGGAAAGAGTATGGATCGGGAGGTGGAAAATAAAATGGAGCAGGTGGAGGTGCATGCTTTGAATCTACATGGCATTTCAAGCCTCCTTGGCTTTTACACTTTTGATTGCACTGTTTGCACCTGAAATCGGACATAAAGTAGAGTCGAACTAGAAGGGTGTGTGAAAAATAGAGAAACTGTATTTGGTAAGCAAGTTGAAATTTTACAAAGTCCAGTACTCGTTTCCAAGTCACCCAAACATGCATCCCAGGCCTGCTACCCATCGAAATAGATCCTCAGACACTGCTACGCCAGCAGTGAATTCTTTGCCGCAAATTTTGCCCGCCACTGTCAATCAAGCTCAGCCTGTTACCACAATTGCTCTGCTGCAGGCTGGAAATGGAATGTCCCTCCAAGGCAAGCATGATGCACATCCAGCTGCACCTGTCATGCCTGCACCCAGATGCACTTCCGATCAGGTCCAATTAGAACAACAACAAAAGGCTGCCATGGTGGCAGCCAGAGACAAAGCCATTTCAAACACAGCTCAGTTGGAGGATCAGATGCGAATGGATGATATCAAGGCAGATGAAACTGCGAATCATCCTCCACCCAACCTCCAAAAGAAAAAGAGTAGGAAAAAAAAAAGTGAGCCTTCCTTGCACTGTTTCAGCTCAAAACTTACATCTCCAATAAAGCCACGGAATTTTCATCGGCAGTCAAGAACCAGTCTCAAGGTGAGTTTAAAGCTTCAAAAATACTTCTTTTTTAAAACTTACATCTACGCACAACCAGTGGCGGATCCCCAGTCAGCTAAGAACCACTCTCAAGGTAAATTTTATTTCTTCCTATAATTCCATATCACAAGTCGGAAACAATGCTTACAGGTGAAACCATCGTTACACCTGTGGTACCTGTGAAGGAGCGTAAAGCTAAAAGAAAACAGACTGAAACCATGAAAGGTAAGGAACAAAACTAATCAAAATATTGGCTAACCTACCTTTGACTGTCTAGCCACCCAAGAACCTACCCGATTAATTTCAGAAGAGCTAACTAAAGCAGCATCCGATGATATTGATGGCGACACATTCGAATTCGATCTTGATACTGGTCTCAATGACTCTAGTGATGAAGGGAAGCCTCCAGCGAAGAAATCGAGGATGAAGAAAGCAAAGAAAGGAGCATTGCATGCAAGTGTCAGTGGGAAAAGGGCCAAGCATCCCGAGGCTGAACATGGGAAAGTGTACATACTAATTGATCTACTGAACTTCCCATCTCTAATGTTCATCTGAATCTTTGTAGTGATGCTTCAGAGCTGCCTTCTAAGAAACCCAAGACAGCTTCACAAGGCCTTCAGCTTGGATGGAATTCTGGAGACGTTACACCCTCAAAACCACCGACTCATCCTACACTAGACCTTGAGGCTGATAGTAGCATCGAATTTAACATCGGAGGCTTTGGCAATGAAGATGCAGGAAGCGAGCGACTGAGAATGATTGGGAATTCTGCAAAACCAATCAAGATTAAGAATATAGCAGCTGTAGTCCAGACGGTGCGTCTCCAACCAAACTTTGGGCTTTTTCTGATATATTACTTTAGCCCTCTATTCTGAAAGTCGAGCCCACAACATCTGTTCCGGGACTAGTTACCCCAGGAAATAAATGACGAAAGGATATTCGTCTCAGAGACCTTCCAAAAGAGGTTCAGGAAGCCTTCAAGAAAATTTTCGCACCTATCATAATCGAGTTTTGTGGCTGCATCGAGGCTTGGACGAGTCCTACAGTGTCCGATATCCAGGAACTTTGGGAGAGCACCATGCCGGAAAGAATCCACGACCAATTCTCTGAGCTTAATGCTGGCAAGGTTGTTGAGGTTTTGGTAAGATTTAGTATTACTCTGTTCAACTCATTGCTGACATCTTCTGAAGGTACAGGATAAGCTCACTACATGGTGCAATAATATAGGAAAGGCTGCTCTCAAAACACTCAAAGACATCTTCACCCGTCAAAATGTGAACTCTGTTGACCAACGCAGGGCCTATGTCGCTCAACAGATGACCGGAACGTTCAAATCATACCATTATTATTACTCGGTCGCAATTGGAGAGGGCGAGAGCATTCAATATGCGGTGTGTCATGTCATTCATCTTTCGAGATATTACCTAACAATTTGATAAGGGTGCCTTTCAATCATATATCATCTCGAAAACTTTCACTAAACATCTCAAGGCCATTGACAGTATCCCCCTTGCCAAATGTATAGCAGACCAGCCAGCTGGAGCTCTCGTTCTAGCTATCCTAGCTGTGTGTTGCTTTATCATCTCACTGCTTCTGCCACAAGACAATTATTCTTTTTCAGGTTCATTGTGCACTCACGTTCTATTCAACTGGATGTGAAGTTGTGCCCATAGGATCCGATGGTCATTTTTCACAGGCTGTCTGGGGCAACAAATCTGCTGTTGTGGAAGGTGTCAAGAAGCAGTACAAGACGACATCAAACATTCATTCACTCTTTGGATGGAACCCTGTCAAGAACATTGATCATGTCAGTGCTGCTCAATGGGACCGCATCATCACAACTGCACATGCTCACATTGCCAAACTGGGATTGGAGACAAAAGCCAAAGCACCGCCGACACCTGTTCAGTCAGAGCCACAGTCCGATGAGGATTGGGAGGTCCCAGATATTGATCCCAACACTCTCAGTACAGCGATTCCCACCACTGCTATCAAGAATGACAAGGTACCTGATGCAGGAGAGGAATCCACGAAGGGAGAGTGTGATCAGACTAGTGGAACGATAGAAAGTGATGGAGGAAACATGGGTAGCAACGGCAGTGGCAGGGAAAGCCAGGATCCTGAGGAGGGGGAGGAATCGGAGGAGGAATCAGAAGACAACAACGAGGGAGAACAGCCTTGTGAGTACCATTTCCATTGAAGCGCCAATGGTCTTCGGCTGACCTTCATTCATTTTACTAGTAGTGTGATGACTGTCGATGGCTTTGTTCACATTTTCGTTCTACTAGCTGGGGTAATCTCGGTTCTCAAAAAAAAGTATTCTGACTACGCTTATAACCAGTCTTTTATATACACTTATGTCAAACTTTTCAATGAACTTTTTGTGACCTTTGCAAAGTTCTGCGATCTTAAAAAAGGATTCGGACATAAGTTTTCGAAGTTTGATCGGAAATGGAAAAACTTTGAAAAAAGTTCGAAAAAGGCCGATTGCCATTTTACTGATGCCAGTATCAATACTTCATTACCTACTAGTAAGTATTAGTGCAGTGAGTATTATAGTACAGTAAGTACTAACATAGTGAGTATAGTAAGTACTTATTAGCATATACTCATACCTACTAGTCACTTATTAAGTACTTAATTAAATAAGAACTGGTAAGTATTACTACCAAATGCTAGTATCAGTAATCCTAGTAAGCTGTACTTGCTGTAATGACCTGTTGAATACCTTTTCATAGTAAATTATATTTTATTATGCAGGTCTTCAATTTTTAAGGCTACTAAAACTGCAGTTTGAACTGGTTCAAACTGCACAACTGCACTGAACTTGCACTGGTGCAGCTCAGAACTGCAGTTCAGTGCAAGGTTTGCTTAAATTTAGAAACTTTAGCACCGGTGCAGCTCACAGTTTGCCCAAAATGGGACTAAAAACCAAACCGCACTGCACTTTCAAACCCTAGTTAGTAATGTTAATGATGGACACAAGTCCAGATCCGGAACAGGTACCTGCAGGTATACCCATGGGAGTACCCGCAGGTATTTGACCTGCAGATCCCGGTACCTGTTTCCCATGGATCTGGCACAGGTCACAAGTTATCCTTTGGGATATTTTCAATGACCTGCAGGTACCTGTGGATCTGGCATCAACAAAAATTTTACTACTCAAGTACTGTGAATATTGAGAAATTTCATTAAAGTTTGACTGATATTAGTACATTCATACTTGATGAGGTTATTAGCACTAGTATTTGACTAATACCAGTCAATATTGACTGTACTCATGGCCATCGGAAAAAAACGGTCCGGGTCACATTTGCATTTGAACTTGCAATTTTCAGTGCAGTTTGGAAAGGAGATCACAAAGAATTTTGAGTAGGTGAATATGTTGTATTGATAGCCATAAACATTCTCAGAAAGTATGGGGCTTATAACGCAAGTATAAGAATGTAAAATGACCCAGTACATGAGTGGGATCAAAAAAGGTGGTCCATTTTTTTCCGTGGCCACGAGTACATATTAGTACTACAGTCTAGTATTGGTATGTTTTGGATACAATAGTGCTTGCAAGCTGTAATTAACTAGTATTAGTAGCTGTTTTCTCTACTTATAATATCAATATAATGTATTGATACCAATTCTGGTATTAGTACTAGTTATTGCAGACTAACTTACAGCTTAGAATTAGGTACTGTGCACTGGTAATAGCTAGTACTACAACTTTGCTACTAGTAAGTGTAATGCTAGAACTAAGTGATGGTGCTTGACAGATGTAGTAGACTACAAAATATAATCAATGTTACCTTTGCAATATTATTATATGGTTTTGAAATGTAGGTACTCACAGGTACCTGTATTTCTAGTCAGTCCAGGTACCCACAGGTATACTTGTAGCAGGTACCTGTTTCCCACGGATCCAGGGCAGGTCACAGGTCAGCCTTCTGAGGCCACAGGTACCTGTCTGGCGGATCCAGGTATACCTGGATCCGGACTCGTGTCCATCACTAAGTAATGTGATTTCACCATTTGGTCTCACTTGCTGTTCAACACTAGCCACGGCATTGCATAAAAAGAAAAAAATATATGCTTATTTTAAATTAACACAGTGGAGGCTCAAACACTCACCAACACATATTTACCATTCAGAAATGTGGATCAGGTTTACTGCTCAGCCATCAGGCGCATGTAAGATGGGAATTTAATTTGGATATATTACGAGACTACTGTTACATTGTAACTTGTAATAAATTTGTAGACATAATGTTTCTATTACAGTGTAATGTATTTGTATACAAATACCGTGTCGTAGGTTGCTAGCTAGTAGTTTGGCTTGTACTCCTATAGTACTGAGTGTTAGGTTCAATATACTACTAGTAATCTGTAAAGCTTACTGAACAACAAATTTCAAATCTCACCAAAATTGCATCCATACTGGTTAAGATGGAATAGGTTGTTAACCTGCCAAAGCTCAATTCAGCATAAAAACTGTGATACATTGGAACACATACTGCTGCCATGCTCAACACACTCATACTTCAGTAGTTGGATGATTTTGGTGAAGAAAAGCAATTAGCTAGGCATACAGGTAAAGCAGGTGACACCCAGGATGAGATCAAGATGAAAAGGCCAATATGGGTGATTGCAATCACAACTATTCTGTAAGAAAGAACAATGTTTGGTTTCAGTAGCCAAGTGTGTTACTGGTGTAAAGACTGACATTTGGTAATGGTAAAACCTAGATATCCCAAAGTCTGTTAACTGTTTGACTGTTTGACATATGTAGAGCTTGTCAGAGCTACTTTATAAGTCCCTAGGATGCTGACTTGGAAGAGTATAAATACCTGGTTAATACTGAGAAAAATTGGAGAGCAATCTTCAAACACATAAAATAGACAAATTCACTGAACAATGGAAGATAAGTCAATAATCGAGAAAGTACAAGATGAAACTCAACATACCCGGATCCTCCGGATTGGAGTATCTAAAGCTTCAGGAATTGAGAGTATAATTTATTTATCCAGGTTGAGCAGAACATCTTCCTTGGTTTCAGCTGAATTAACAATCTGAATAATAGTATCCCGGACTAGCTAGCTCATAGTGCTCACTTTTTCACTTGAGTTGATCAAGATAGATTTTTAGTTTTAGCTTGAGGTGGCTTATGAAGTGATTGAAGGAAGTCTCCTGTTTGATGTGTGTGTTGTTGCAGTAACAAAAGAGCAGAGATTTTGGCAGCAAGGCAGCAAAGGTTGAGGAACAGAGGCTTGGGGTGGGACATAAAATTCATAAATATAGAGTGACAGGGATGTCAGCTCTATTGGTGAATGGGGAGATTGAGGATTTTTTGGGACATTAGCACCAGGCTATGGAATAAATACGTGTCATTAAAATTCAAATCTCACTCCTGCTTGATACATTGCCTAATGCTCCCTTTTCATGTATCCCTGCATTGTTGTCTGCTCCATTGCGCAGGAGGAAATCAACAACAGGTTGATGCCCATTCATTGCAGCTGCTTGGCTAGCACAGCCATATCTTCCACCCTTGGCATTGACATGAGCTCCGTTTACTAGAAGAAGCTCAACAGCAGTTTCATGACCTCCCCGCGCTGCCGCTTGCAAAGCAAAGCCATATTTTCCACCTTGTGCATTGACATCTGCTCCACTTTGTAAAAAGAGCTTGACAACAGCTTCATGTCCAGTAAGTGCTGCTGCTTGCAGAGCAGAACCATATTTGCCTGCCTGGGCATTGACATTAGCTCCATTTTCCAGAAGGAGCTTGACAACAGTTTCATGGCCTTTTAGTGCTGCTGCTTGCAGAGCATAACCATATTCTCCACTCTCTGCATTCACATCAGCTCTGTTTTCCAGAAGGAGCTTAACCACAGTGTCATTTCCATTGAGGGCTGCTGCTTGCAGAGCACAGCCATATTTTCCACCCTGAGCATTGACATCTGCTCCATTTTCTAGAAGGAGCTTGACAACATTTACATGGGCATTCCGTGCTGCTGCTTGCAGAGCATAACCATATTCTCCACTCTCTGCATTCACATCAGCTCTGTTTTCCAGAAGGAGCTTAACCACAGTGTCATTTCCATTTAGGGCTGCTGCTTGCAGAGCACAGCCATATTTTCCACCCTGAGCATTGACATCTGCTCCATTTTCTAGAAGTAGCTTGACAACATTTACATGGGCATTCCGTGCTGCTGCTTGGAGAGCATATCCATAGGAACCACATTGAGCATTGATATCTGCTCCTTTCAACAGAAGGAGCTTGACAACAGCATCATGTCCATTCATTGCAGCACCTTGCAGAGCACAACCAGATTTTTGATCCTTGGCATTGACATCTGCTCCATTTTCCAGCAGGAGCTTGACAACAGTTTCATGTGCATTCATTGCTGCCAATTGCAGAGCAAAACCATGTTTTACATAATTGACATTGACATTAGCTCCATTTTCCAGAAGGAGCTTGACAACAGTCTCATGGCCTTTCAGTGCTGCTGCTTGCAGAGCATAGCCATATTCTCCACTCTCTGCATTCACATCAGCTCTGTTTTCCAGAAGGAGCTTGACCAAAGTGTCATTTCCATTTAGGGCTGCTGCTTGCAGTGGACAACCATATTTTGCATCTTTGGCATTGACATCAGCTCCATTTACCAGCAGAAGCTTGACAATAGTTGCATTGCCTGTCAGTGCTGCTGCTAGTAGAGCATGAACATACTCCCCACCCTGAGCATTAATGTTGGCACCATTTTGAAGAAGGATCTTGACAACAGTTTCATTTCCTCTGTATACTGCTGCTTGCAAGGCATGTCCAAGAAGACCACAGTTTAAATTGATATTAGCTCCTTTTTGCAGAAGGAGCTTCACAACAGCTTCTTGTCCATTTATTGCTGCAGCTTGCAGAGCACAACCATATTTTCCACCCTGAGCATTGACATCTGCTCCATTTTCTAGAAGGAGCTTGACAACATTTACATGGGCATTCCGTGCTGCTGCTTGCAGAGCATGTCCATAGGAACCACATTGAGCATTGATATCTGCTCCTTTCAGCAGAAGGAACCTGACAACAGCATCATGCCCATTCATTGCAGCTCCTTGCAGAGCACAACCAGATTTTTGATCCTTGGCATTGACATCTGCTCCATTTTCCAGCAGGAGCTTGACAACAGTTTCATGTGCATTCATTGCTGCCAATTGCAGAGCAAAACCATGTTTTACATGATTGACATTGACATTAGCTCCATTTTCCAGAAGGAGCTTGGCAACAGTCTCACGGCCTTTCAGTGCCGCTGCTTGCAGAGCATAACCATATTCTCCACTCTCTGCATTCACATCAGCTCTGTTTTCCAGAAGGAGCTTGACCACAGTGTCATGTCCATTCATGGCTGCTGCTTGCAGTGGACAACCATATTTTTCATCTTTGGCATTGACATCAGCTCCATTTACCAGCAGGAGCTTTACAATATTTGCATTGCCTGTCAGTGCTGCTGCTAGTAGAGCATGAACATATTCTCCACCCTGGGCATTAACACTGGCACCATTTTGAAGAAGGAGCTCAACAACAGTTTCACTTCCTCTGCATACTGCTGCTTGCAAGGCATGTCCAAAAAGACCACAGTTTGCATTGATATTAGCTCCTTTTTGCAGAAGGAGCTTCACAACAGCTTCCTGTCCATTTATTGCTGCAGCTTGCAGAGCACAGCCATATTTTCCACCCTGAGCATTGACATCTGCTCCATTTTCTAGAAGGAGCTTGACAACATTTACGTGGGCATTCCGTGCTGCTGCTTGCAGAGCATGTCCATAGGAACCACATCGTGCATTTACATCTGCTCCTTTTTGCAGAAGCAGTTTGACAACACTATCATGTCCATTAATTGAAGCTGCTTGGAGAGCACAACCATAATTTCCACCCTTGGCATTGACATCTGCTCCGTGCTCCAAAAGAAGCTTGACAATGGTAACATGTGCATTTGTTGCTGCAGCTTGTAGAGCACAACCAGACTTTTGATCCTTGGCATTGACATTTGCTCCATTTTGCAGAAGGAGTTTGACAACAGGTTCATGTGCATTCATTGCTGCTACTTGCAGGGCAAAACCATGTTTTAAATCATTGGCATTGACATCAGCTCCATTTTCAAGAAGGATTTTGGCAGAAGCTTCATGGCCTTTCAATGCAGCTGCTTGCAGTGCATAACCATATTCTCCACCCTCAACATTGACATCAGCTCCGTTTTCCAGAAGAAGTTTGACAACAGTGTCATGTCCATGCAGGGCTGCCACTTGTAGTGCATAACCATATCTTCCACCCTTGGCATTGACATCAGCTCCATTTTCCAAAAGAATTTTGACAACGGTTCCATGTCCTTTCTGTGCTGCTGCTTGCAGAGCAGGTCCATTTTTTCCACCCTCCCTATGAATATCTGCTCTGCCTTGGAGAAGGTGTTGCACAATGAGTTCTTGCCCAAGTAGTGCTGCTGTCTGCAGAGCACAACCATATTGGCCATGTTTCCCATCCATGGCATTGACATCAGCTCCATTCTTCACAAGAAACTTTACAATAGCTTCATGTCCATTCACTACTGCTGCTTGAAGAGCATGCTCGTAGTGACCACCCTTTGCATTCACATCAGCTCCATTTTCTACAAGAAGTTTGACAAGGTTTTCATGTCCTTTTAGCGCTGCTGCTTGGAGAGCATATCCATGGAAACCGGATCGAGTGTTGGTATTGGCTCCATTTTGCAAAAGGAGCTTGACAATATGCTCATGCCCAAACAATGCTGCTGCTTGTAGAGGACAACCATTTGTTCCACCTTTCACCTTGATATCTGCCCCATTTTCCAGAAGAAGCTTGACAACTATGTCATGGCCATTCATTGCAGCAATTTGCAGAGCACAAGCAGATTTTCTGTCTGTGGCATTGAGATCTGCTCCATTTTTCAAAAGAAGTTTCACAGCTGTAGCATGTCCATTCCGTGCTGCTGCTTGCAGAGCATAACCATCTTTGGGATCTTTGGCATTGACATCAGCTCCATGATCTATCAGCAAGCTGATAACAGGCTCATGTCCATTCATTGCTGCTATGTGCAGAGCACAACCATATTTTCCACTCTTAGTATTTACATTTGCTCCATTTTCTAGAAGGAGCTTCACAACTGTATCATGGCCATTCATTGCTGCAGCTTGCAGAGCATAGCCATATTCTCCACCCTCTGCATTGATATCAGCTCCATGCTGCAGAATGAGCTTCACAGTTATGTCATGTCCATTCATGGCTGCGGCTTGCAATGCAAAACCATATTTTCCGTTATTGGCATTGACATCAGCCCCATTTTGGAGAAAGAGCTTGACCAAATTTTCATGCCCTTTCAGTGCTGCTGCTTGCAGACCATGTCCATATAAGCCACCTTTGGCATTGATATTTACTCCATTGTCCAGAAGAAGCTTCACCACAGCTTCATGTCCATTCAGTGCAGAGGCTTGTAGAGCATGACCATAGTGACCACCATTGGCTTCCGCATCAGCTCCACTCTCCAGAATGAGCTGGACAACAGTGTTATGTCCATTCAGTGCTGCAGCTTGAAGAGCATGTCCATAAAAACCACATTGTGCCTTGACATTAGCTCCATTTTCCAGGAGAAGCTTGACAACAGTTTTATTTCCATTCAGAGCTGCTGCTTGCAGGGCATGTCCATAGTGACCACCCTTAGCCCCCACATCTGCTCCACTTTCCAGGAGGAGCTTCACAACAGGCTCATGTCCTTTAAGTGCTGCCGCTTGCAGAGCATAAGCATAGTAACCACATCTTTCATTTACCTCTGCTCCCTTTTGCAGGAGAAGCTTCACAATAGGCTCATTTCCAAAAAAGGCTGCTGCTTGTAGAGCACAACCATATTTTCCACCTCTAGCATTGACATCTGCACTGTTTTCCAGAAGAATCTGGACAGCAGCGTCATGGCCATTCAGTACTGCTGCTTGCAGAGCACTCCCCAATTTTTCATCCTTGGCATTGATATTGGCTCCATTCTGCAGAAGAAGCTTGAGAACAGGATCTTTTCCAGTCAATGCTGCTGCCTGCAGTGCATAGCCACATTTTCCACCCTTAGCATTGACATCTGCTCCATGTTCCAGAAGAGAATGAACAGCAGCTTCATACCCTTTCAGTGCTGCTGCTTGTAGAGCAAAACCATATTCTCCACTCTTAGCATTAATCTTAGCTCCATGTTCCAGAAGAAGCCTCAAAATAGGTTCATGTCCATTCAGTGCTGCTGCTTGCAGAGCATAGCCACACTCTCCACCCTCAATGTTGGCATCTGCTCCATTTTCAAAAAGGAGTTTAGCCACAATAACATGTCCATTCAATGCTGCTGCTTGCAGAGCACATCCATATTTTCCACCATTGGCATTGACATTGGCTCCATATTCTAGAAGCAGCCTGACAATGGATTCATGACCATTCAATGCTGCTGCTTGCAAAGCATATCCGTATCTTCCACCATTGGCATTAACATTGGCTCCACCTTGCAGAAAGAGCTCCACTATAGTATCATACCCACCCAGTGCCGCTGCCTGCAAAGCATGTGCATAATGACCACCCTTGGCATCAACATCTGCCCCATGCTCCACAAGAAGATGAACAATAGTTGCATGTCCTTTTAGTGCTGCTGCGTGCAGAGCACATCCATATTCCCTACCCTTAGCATTAACATCTGCTCCGGCGTGCAGAAGGAGATTGACAATACTATCATGACCATTCATTGCTACTGCTTGTAGAGCATTCCCATAGTAACCACCCTTGGCATTAACATCTGCTCCATGCTCCAGAAGAAGATGGACAATAGCTTCATGGCCATTCAGTGCTGCTGCTTGTAGAGCAAAGCCATATTCTCCACCCTCTGCATTGACATCTGCTCTGGTTTGCAGAAGTAGATTGACAATACTATCATGCCCATTCATTGCTGCTGCTTGCAGAGCACAACCATATTTTCCACCATTTGCATTGACATGTACTCCATTCCGCAAAAGGAGCTGAACAACATGTTTGTGTCCATTCAATGCTGCTGCTTGCAAGGCATAACCATATTCTTCACCCTTCAAATTGACATCACCTTCATTTTCCAGAAGAAGCTTGACAACAGTTTCATGTCCATTCATTGCTGCTCCTTGCAGTGCAGAACCAGCTCTTTTAGTTTTGGTATTAACATCTGCTCCATTTTGCAGAAGAAATCTTACAACAGTGTCATGCCCATTCAGTGCTGCTGTATGTAGAGAACAACCCAATTCTCCATCCTTGGCCTTCACATCTGCTCCATTTTCTACAAGGAGCTTGACAACAACCTCATGTCCTCTCATTGCTGCAGCTTGCAGGGCATATCCATATTCTTCACTTTTGACATTGACATCAGCTCCACTTTCCAGAAGTAACTTCACAACATGTTGATGTCCATTCAGTGCCGCTGCCTGCAGAGCATGTCCATTTGCCCCATTTTCAAGAAGCAGCTTGACAACAACTTCATGCCCATTTGTTGCTGCTGCTTGCACAGCACAGCCATATCTTCCGCCGTTTGCATTAACATTGGCTCCATTTGCAAGCAGGATTTTGATGACAGATTCATGTCCATTTACTGCTGCTGTTTGTAGTGCATCTCCATAGTCTCCACCCTTAGCATTGACATCTGCATTATTTTCCACCAGTAGCTTGACAACATGTCCATGTCCATTCAGTGCTGCTGTTTGCATAGCACTCCCATATACTCCACCCTTAGCATTGACCTCTGCTCCATTGCTCAGAAGAAGCTTGACAGCAGTTTCATGTCCATTCATTGCTGCTGCTTGTAGAGCACAATCATATTTTTCTCCTTTGGCATTGACATCAGCCCCATTGTCAACCAGGAGGTTAATCACTTTTTCATGACCATTAGCAGCTGCACTATGGAGAGCATCTACCAAACCATGATGAACAGTCTTGATATGTATCCCATGGTATAAAAGACACTTGACAATGCCTTCGTAGCCTTTTGATGCAGCTTCTTGGATATAATTACTGTAGAAAGCACTGAAAT
Organism: Gymnopus androsaceus JB14; assembly: GCA_009733575.1. NCBI lineage: Eukaryota > Fungi > Basidiomycota > Agaricomycetes > Agaricales > Omphalotaceae > Gymnopus > Gymnopus androsaceus. Next base: position 103,435 of record ML769568.1, read on the forward strand.
CAGCACCACTATTTAATAGCTGTATGACAATGGCCTCCTGGTTATTATATAATGCTTTTTGCAGTGCATCTTTATGCCTTATTAAATATGCTTTGAGATCAGCACCATTGTCAATAAGAAGCTTCACAGTATCTCCATGTCCATTAGAGATAGCTGCTCCAAGTGCATTTCTATTCACTCCACCTGCATTGGCATCAGCTCCATTGTCTAGGAGTAGCTTTACAAGATGCTCATGTCCTTTGGATGCACAAACATGCAGAGCATTTATTTGTGCTTCCATATTGATACTACCATTCTCCAAGATCAGTTTGACAATATCTGAGTAGTTATTGGATACTGCATGATGAAGGGCATGTGCATGGCTCCTTGTCCAACAATGAACACTTTCAAAGAAGAGTTTGACAGTCATAACATGATTTTTGAAGACTCCTGCTTGGAAGGCAGTTCCGTATCTTCCACCTTCAGCATTTACATTAGCTCCATTTTCCAACAGGATTCTTGCAATCTCTACATGGTTACTGGCTGCTGCTGCTTGAAGTGCATTTCCATAGTATCCACCCTGTGCATTGACATTTGCACCATCTTTTAAAAGCCTTTCAACCACTGATTTGTGGCTGATAAGTGCACCATAGTGGATTGGTGCACCAATTGGAATTCCTTCCTGCATTTTCATGCCCATATCCCTCAATCGTGAATTGTCATTATATCTCCAACCCTTCCAGATCTGATAGTACTCATATATCTGTGCCCAGATCCCAAACTGCTTGAGGTCTTCTTTCAGAAAATCTTGAGTCAAAGAATACAAAGAGTGGTTGGGATTTTGCTCTGCAACTTCATTTGTGTGGGATATCCAATACCTGGCAGCATAAGATGCCAATGGGAAACAACCCCAAATATTACCGGTTTCAAAGATGGGAAGTGTCAAGTCACGCATATATATAATGCATGCTTGAGCAATAGTACAATGAGCCAATTGACCATTAATCTTAAGCAAACCCATTGCTTGATCCAAATTGGATGCACTGATCAGGAACTCCTTCACAGAGTTATGTGCAAGTTGAACAACATTGTTTTTGTCAACAGTCACCAGATTGGAGCCAATGATTATATGAATATTGAGGTTCATCTGGATGTCTGTTTCCATGCATTGAGCTTCCAGGTCTATAGCTAGAACCTGCTCGACTTGCTTAATGTCCAAAGGTGCAAAGGCATAGGTAAGCCACAAGAGAAGCTTATATGCATCTTCAGCATGTGGACCCTTCTGGGACTCTTCAATAGCCTGCATATATGTTGTTTCCAAGTCAGGTGGTAGACTGCTCAATGCTTTATAAACTACTTTGGCGGTTGTGCATCGTTGCAAAGATTTAAGCTGACATTCAACCCAGCGAAATCTGAAACAAATATTCCTTGTAAGAGGCAATCAAATTGGACCAAACATTACTTACTGTCCCTGGGATTTTTCCAGCAATGTCTTTGCAACTTCCATGTGCAGAATTTCATTGAAGCAATAGTCTTGCAGCTCCATTTCCACAAAAGTGGAGATGTCTCCATAAATTCCAGACTCAACATCATCTAGTATGAGCCTTGGGACCTCAACTGCATTGCTATCTGGTGGATATCGGCATGTTATAGCAACGTGAAAATCCGCAGAATGGCTTGCCAGCCATTTAATCATATGGATTTGGCCTTTAGTGGTGCATTCATCTAATGCATCAATGATAAGATATCCTGGAGGCCTCTCCTGAATCAGAGCAGTCAGAGTCTCTTCTAATTCAGAATTTGTGGGTGGAGCAACTGAGAGGCCCTGCTTGCAATTCTGGTATAGCCTTTGCAATGCAGAGTCAATAGAGCTTCCACGCAACCCCATCTGTTGCAATAGAGATAATAAAAATCCTTGATATGATGATTTCATGCCAGAATTATCTCGGAAATCAAAGTAGTGACGTAGCACATTTGAAACAGTGCTAGACAGATCTTCGTAGATTCTCGTACTAGAAGAAAAGTAAAAATCAATCATCCCTTTTTGAGTATTTCATACATACGACAATACAGTTTTGCCTGATCCAGCTAGCAGAAATATTAGCTATGCTTCTTCTCAATTTCAAATGCCCTTAAACCTACCTTTTCCTTGAATCCAGAGTAAGCTGGGACTGCATTTCCATTCAATATATTTTTGATTGTTCAGAATCCAATCACCAGTTCCTGTTGTTTTTTTGTTTACAGCCTCAGCGTAATTGGACAAGATATTTGGAGCATTCAACCAATTTAGGATCTTTTGCTCTTGATCGCTTGCTAAATTGCAGTAAGAAATTGTGTAAAGCCCAGATTCAATAATGAGCTTACACATGACAATGAACTGGCTATCATTGATTTCAAAATCATGAGCATTTTCGAACATGCTACTTAATAAAGATTGAATTGAATTTTGATTTACAAAAACGGCTTTGTGACCAACGCTCACCAAACACCTGGTTCCCTGTTATCACTTATCAGTGCATGCACTTTGTATCAGAAATAAACCAATTGCCTTACATTTTTATGCTAAATTCTCACTAGTGTTGATACTGATGATGGGAGACATCAGAGTCACAATTATACTACTTTATATACTAAAGTGGGCGCCAAACTTGTACGGTTCCATCATTCGATTGACAGGTCTTTGATCGTAACAGCTCACACGTACACGGTACGTACTGTATATATACGTACAGCTTCTGGCTTCTGGCACCCGCATATCGTAAAACTACAATATACGCACATCATACATATCTTGAGCTACAGGGTCCTAACCAATATCGCAAAATCATTGACTTGAGTATCTTGGTCGAACATTCCAATATACAACTGCATTCTGAGCTTATGCTGTAGTATGTACAGCAGTTGTATAAATATGGCTATAGGAAGCGTCCGAGGATAACCCTAAAGAATTTGTATCAGCTGTCAAACTGGATACAGCATTGGGACTGAGAGGGGCTTTTTTTGGGTGAAAACGTGTACCCTACGTGTCATGGGGCGAAAAATCTTCTCTGTTGCGCGTTGACGTGGTCGTGATGAAAGACCAACACTTTGCTCGCTCATACTTATTGTAAGGCGCTCCAGATATGTTGTCGAGAAACCATCAACGGTGAGGCACCTACATTTCGGTCTCAGCCCAGTGTCACTCACAGGGCTTCCAACCAAGATGGCACCTTATTCGCGCAGTTCACACAAGCCATTCTATAGATTCCCACTAGTTGTTGATATCAATTAGGTTTCTTGTCATAGAAACTTGATAATTAGATGAATCCAGCAATACTATAATACTAAATCCCAATCATCGTCCTCTTCTTCCTCATCACTATCCTCTCCCATCTTCGCATTTCTCGCCGTAAGCGCAGTAGCCAACGCCGACGTAAGATCACTTGCTCCTCTTTCCACTGGATGATGGTTCCTCAATGAGAGGCGTACCACTGCGACCAGGCGAAGGAGAGGTAGGCGAAGACGATTCTGTCTTGCGTAGTGAATGGATACCCTTGCCTTGGATCGAAGCGCGGAGATCGTTTCTACCGGGCTGGGGAGCAGGCAAGCCCACTGCTGCGGGTGGAGGAAGGCCCGGAGCAGGTGGCGGTGGCGGAGAAGGTGGAGGAACACCTGCATGACCTCCGGGAGGAGGCGGAGGTGACAGCGGCGGAGGAGGTGGAAGTGGTGGAGGAGGGGAAGGAGAAGCACTGCTAGTACTAGGTCTCGCAGGAGGAGGCGGAGGCGGAGGTGCAACATTCCCCGGTCTCGCGGGAGGTGGCGGAGGTGGAGGTGGGCCGGCAGAAGGTCTCGCGGGAGGAGGAGGAGCAACGGAAGTTGGTCTCGCGGGCGGTGGCGGAGGTTGAGAAGGAGGTGGTTTCTGAGATATGGAAGATCGAGGAGGCGGAGGCGGCGGAGGGACGACACTTGACCTAGAAGGCGGAGGCGGAGGCGGAGGTGCAACATTCCCCGGTCTCGCGGGAGGTGGCGGAGGTGGAGGTGGGCCGGCAGAAGGTCTCGCGGGAGGAGGAGGAGCAACGGAAGTTGGTCTCGCGGGCGGTGGCGGAGGTTGAGAAGGAGGTGGTTTCTGAGATATGGAAGATCGAGGAGGCGGAGGCGGCGGAGGGACGACACTTGACCTAGAAGGCGGAGGCGGAGGCTTTGTCTTTGGTTTCTTGGGACTCTGCTGCTGCTGCTGCTCGGGGTGAGTTCTGACATAATCTTTGATAAAGTCCATATTTTGTGCGATAGTTTCCTTGTCTACGCCGCTCGATTCGAGCTGACCGAGGAACACAGACCAGGAGGGGTCGAAGCCTTTGGAAGTAAAGCCCTTTTCAGCGTCATAACCCATATGTCCTAGATGCTTGAAAGAACCAGAATTCGGCGCAGAGATCATCGATTTATCGATTTTACCGCCAGACGATTTCACAGTGGATTTCGTCGACTTTTTGGACTTGGATTTGACTGCAAGGAGTGAGAAACGGAATAGTATTCAGAAAAGTTCACTTACCCTTCGCATCGGATGAATTGTCATCGATACCTTTATTCTGGATAATTGAAAGCTTGGTTGGCCCAGGGCTGAGGCCTAGGGAGCGCTCCAGCCTTCTTCTCATGCAATCGTGACGGCGTCAGCGGCGAAACCCCCTTCAAGTCGCGACGCAAGGATTCCTTTTATTTGTCTTCCAACGAGCTGCATTGTGTAGTGAGTACTTGATACGGCCTGGTTTCGCTGGTTTTAGCTATTCTCATGAGATTGCTCTAGGTTTATTGCCCGCCAAGTCTCGTATGACGAAAAATGTGGTGCCAGTCGCATTTAGTGGGATACAATGCGTCGTCGGGCTCAATCAAACCGTAGTAGCATATTATTCAACGTCACATCTATTCAATCCATTAGGTCGTATCTCGGCATAAAGCAAGCGTATGCACGAGCAGCTATCGTAATTTTCACGTAGTCAACCTATAGCAGTCCCAGTAGAAGGTACAAGACATGAGGAGGAGGAACGCTCAGAGGATAAGCCTAATCATCAACGAGGTAAGCACACGAACCATACAAAGAGAGAAAACAACTCACTCGGGCTCCTTCTCCAAGTTGACGTGGATGGAAGCATGCGACTTGACCCCTGCAATTCGGTGGTACGCGTTCAAGTTCTTGTGTAGGGTGATTTGGAACACCGAAGCACTGCCTTGTCTGAAAAGAAAACGTGTTAGGCGTTGAACTTTTCACGCTGAGAAAGAAGACATTGACTTACCTGCTGCTGATAACACTCCAAGCAAGGAAAAAGACCCAGATCCTGTACCACCTATCGCCGTAGGCGGCAACAATCTCGTCGTGGTGCGAAATCCAGTTTTCGTACCAGCGGAAGATCGTGGCAGAGTAGTGCACGCCGAGGACATCAATGTTCTTGACTTCAAAGTTGGCCTTCTCGAGCTAAAGGAGAAAAAGAAATCAGCCCTGATAAAAGCAAGTAGTAAAAACTCGCGTACCTGGTTGATAACCCATCCCAAGGTACAGCTAGCGTCAGCACCAGGGAAGACATACTTGTTCATGAATAAGCCCCAGTTAAGGTCCTCGTACTGCCAGCAATTCCGGAGTCCAGCGACCTGCAGCACGAAGATACCGTCGTCGTCCAAAAGGTTGTACACCTGGCCCAAGAAAGTCTGATAACGCCTGATGCCAACGTGCTCAGCCATCTCTAAAGAGACAATCTTTGTGTAGCGTCCACTTCCCTCCTTGGCGGCGATTTCACGGAAATCACAGCAAAGGATACGGGCCTTGTCGGGAGAAATACCGTTCTCCTTGATCCTGTTGTTTCCAAACTCGGTCTGGTTCTTTGCGAGGGTGACACCAGTCGCGTCGCAGCCAAAGTTTTTGGCAGCGTAGGCAGTCAGAGTTCCCCAACCGCAACCAATGTCAAGCAACCTGTCCTCGGGTTTGAGGTTCAGCTTGGAACAAACGATGGCGAGTTTGTTATCCTGAAGCTCTTCGAGGGTCTCCTTTTTTTCGGCGTCAAGGACAACTCCGGAAGTATATATCATGCGAGGGCCAAGGAACCAGGAGTAAAAGTCGTTGCCTCGGTCGTAATGTTCAGTGACCTGGTCAGCGTCCTGCTCGCTCGAATGGGTAATAACGTCGGGAACGAGGACGGTGAGGACATATTTCAGAAGAGACCAGGTCATGACGAATTTAGCCCAGTCGTGTCGTTGTTCCATAATTTCAAGAACATCGCCTGCGGAGGCCGAAAATTAGGGATAGAGTAAACTGTCGACGTGTCAAAGGGACGTACCGTTAAAGTCAATTTTGCCCTCGAAATAGGCATCGTGGAAGACCTGCATAGGAATTTTTTCCTTGCCATTGTACAGCTTCTTGAGCTCGGGGTCCTTGATAGTAATATACTCCTCGATGTTCTTGCCGGGAAGCTGAACTTTTTCGTTTTTACGGTTGCCAATGCGGCTCATGACCATCCAGTAGGCAAGGGTGATAGGGAGTCCGGTGAGAAGCAAGACGAAGATGTACGTCTTGAACCCACCGCGGTTGACCAGCGGAATAAGGCGTTTCACGACCCAAGGGACGAAAAGGACGAGAGCAGCGAGGTGAAGGTTGGAGAATTTGTCATTGCCTTCCGCTAAACCGATGAGAGGCGCGTTTGCAATGGCAGGGTACGAGGAGACCTGGACTTTCGACATTGTTGTCCAGGTTAAAGAAGAAAAACTCGCGCTCCTAAAAGAGAAATATGACGTGTCTCGGGTTAGGGCTTAGCAGATAAGATTAAAATAAGCGCCACATCTTACGTGTAATCTTTGTGCGCGCTGCGCTGTCCATTGCCTAAACCTCCGTCTTCTCTTCATACTTGTTCTAGTATTTTCAATTGAACGCGTCTAAAATGGCCTCTCCCCCTCCTCTTCGACATCCCGTCCCTACACATCCTGCCTATATTCCAGAGCCTCCTTCCACTCCCGGCTCACCCAACGGATACCAGAGGTTCTCATCTTCTCCTGGACCCACCCAGCCGCAGCAACAGCAACACTCTGTTCCTCAACAACAGCAGCATGTACCTGCATATATGACTTCTCCATTCCAACACTCGCAGCAACCACAACAGCACGCGCTACATCCTCCGCCTTCCCAGCCTTCTTTTGTACCTCAGCCCGATTTTGGCGCTTGGGGTATAAACGATACTACTGCCCAGTTTGGGATGCAGCTAGGAAGTAGCGCGGTTGCAGCAGGTCAGGAATATGTTCAGAAAAACGTGCGGAACGTGTTCATTTCACCTTGCAACGTGTTTTTCATTCTTTTTTTTTCTAGTTTGGCGGAATTATCCCTCTTTCGAGCGTGAAGCATCATTTCAACGTATCGAATTCATATGTTATTCATAAACTCAAGCTGGTTGTGTTTCCGTGGACGCACAAGTCTTGGTCTCGTCGTGTTCACCGCTCTCAGCAAGGGCAGGCCGAGTATCAGGATCCACGAGATGATATCAACAGTCCCGATCTCTACATTCCTCGTACGGTCACTGTTCTCTTCTCTGTATCGAAAATTCTCTAACTACAGCTTGCAGTCATGGCATTTGTAACATACGTTCTTATATCGGCATTCAATTCTGGCCTGCAATCCAGATTCCATCCAGAGGTAAATCTATCTTGAGTTGCGGTCCTCGGATATTCAACCTTTCTATCAGGTCCTTGGCCAATCAGCATCATCCGCCCTCGCCGTAGTCTTCGTTGATTTTCTGTTCGTATACATAGGATGTTATCTCCTCAACGTTCAGGCCAGCAGTCAAGCGGTCGATATCATCGCCTACTCCGGGTATAAATTTGTCGGGTAAGAATTAATTATCCTAAGCATGCAAAAAGCTCACCGAACTATCTTTACTAGGGTAATCCTCACAATCGTCTCTTCCTATCTCTATCTCTCGGCAGCCTTATACTACATCATTTTCTTCTACTTTTTCTTCGCCAACGGACTCTTTCTCTTGCGTTCCCTACGGTCCCTCGTCCTTCCCGATCCCGCGGTGCTCAATACGAGTTCAACGGCTACCATTAGTCCGGGTCTTCGTCGACGCCGGATATCGTTCTTGCTGATCGAGGCAGCATGCCAGTTTGCGTATATGTTTTTTTTAGTGAGGGTGTAGGAGTGCTCTATGTAGAGACTAAATTGTTCATGGCCGGAAATCAAAAATAGACAACAGTGATATATTGCACATGCTTTTTTTCGTAGAGCGTTCGCCTGCAGGTAACATTGATAAACGCCAATCCATGTACTTGGAGAGAGCTTGTATAGGTCAAAGCGAGTTCTACTGAATTGATTCGGATAATGGTATGTACATAAGTATTATTATTACAAACAAGCAATGATATATACTAGACATGAATCGTTAATACCAAGATAGAGTAGAAACTTTGGATTCGAGTTTCGACCGTACTAACTTGGTACTAAGTATCGAATAATCAAGAGCAAAAAACAGTCGGTGCTTATTCACGAATTTTCTACATCCATGCCAGTCATTCCAGACACAGATGCGATTTCCGCCGACGCATGGCGGTATCTCTTCAGAGATACCTTCTGTAACCGCTGTAAACCGTTGTGGTCAAACACCTGCTCATTAAAATCGAGTCAGCGTCACATCAGGTCACACATGCGTTCTCGCTTCCAAGTTCCAACCCAAGTTTACAATTACATGTATAGTAAGTATTTTTCCAGTCTTTCTTGAATCTTCTCCAACTCGGTGATTTTTCAGAATTTTTTTATGGGCTAGTCTCCCTTAGGCAGACTCGTTATACACAGACGATCCATACGGATGTGTGTATACTTATATATAGCACAAACAATTTGCCCAGCTTTCGGACGCGCCTTGGAAATCTAAATAACACAGAGCCATTCCACTTTCGAGCTTAATTCAGCGGATTATTTATAACCAAGCCTATAGTACCTATAATAATACTTAGTACAAATTACTTGCGGAGTAAGTATTGCAAGCTATCTTATCTACTATACGATACTTACCGCTTCGGAGATTCGAGCTCCAAGAGAAGATATACTGACCGGGTATATCGGCTCCTCGATACGAGGCTAAGATATATAGTGCAACATTTAAAGAAGAACGATATAAGTGTGATGGCAAAAAAAGTCAGGGCATCGTAACTACGTAGTTGTGAGCAGATAGATGGAATGTTTATTTCTTTGTGAGCTCTTGACGCGTGTATCGTTTCGTTTCGCAGTTTTTTTTTTTTTTTTGCCACGCCAAAGTGGCATCCACAGATAAGTAAGTATTTATTAAGTGTTTTCAGTCTTCTCCCACTCGGAGGTTTTTTAGAGTCGGTTCATGTGGGGGAGCAAAGAATAGGCTGGTGCTCAGCCATCGAACGGTCTTTGAACTCCGAGAAGTATTGAACAAAACTGCCTCTCCCAGACTGAGGTTGCGAAGAAAAATGATCTTCAAAGTGGAGTGGTCAAAGCGAGTTCTACTGAACAGATTTAAATTTTAGTAGTATTTAATGTTATTGGACTCTCCCTGACTCATCGTGACTTGGAACAACAATAGACATATTATGTATTTACTACCAAGAATGATATATACTGGTATCGAGCAGTCATAGACTGGAGTCTGAATCGGTAATGCTAACATAGGTACTTTGGGTCCCAGCAAATTCGGGTTCGAGTTCGACCGTACTAAGCATCAAAAAAGCAAGAGCAAAAAAAGTACGTACTTCCTTCCTACTATTTACAAAGTTCTACATCCAGGCCAGTCAACCCAGACACAGATGCGATTTCCGCCAAAGCATTGCGGTATCCTTTCAGAAATACCTTCTGTAACCGCTGTAAACCGTTGCGGTCAAACGCCTGCTCATCAATATCAACGCCATGGTTTAATTCAGACTCATCTGGCCACCACCGAGAAAGAATCATGGCCGTCAACTCCTCGGGAAAAATCATAGTGTCAGCGAGAGCGTCTTCGGCACCGAGTAGACCATATGCGAATGGATCATCATGTGCATGTATTGTAAGAGTCGTGAGATTTGGAAGAAGGTCATGATGGTCTTTGGTGTATGATAATGCATGGAGTAGAGGATCGATGTTCAACGCAAAGTAATCCATATGCAAGGATTTTATTTCAGGAAAGAGTGGGATACTGCAGTCAGCTCTTCAGCGAAGAGCTGGCCATCACGTGCCTGGAAATTCTGCAGTGTCAACGCAGACAACGCGGTTGCAGAACGGCGCTGAAACCCAGCCGGATCTACAAAAGGGTGACGATAGTAGTCCTCAGGTTGATGAAGAGTGAGCTCTTCAAGCAGAGGTGAAGTAAGGCAGGACAAGAGGCTTGTACTGTGACCACCCATTTCAAAAAAACTGATTCTGAGCGACTTTAGTGCGGGTAGAAGGAAGAAATGGTTGGTGGGGAATGTCCCATAGAAGCTGCTAGTGGACCAGTCAATGTCAAGATGGACAAGCCCCTCGCACCGAGGTAACAAGTCCCTATAGTTGGCTGGGTTAAGTATCTTCAGTGAGTTCAGTTGTTCTATAGGCAGCAGCAACAGATCCGCAACAGGGGGTGGTAGATCACAATGTCGACATGCCGTAACTTCGGTGCACCTATGAGCATGTCGATTTTGTCAGGAGGCGTATGTGCTCCAAACAATGGCAAATGACCGGAATGACAGTACTCGAGAGAGATTCTCTCCAACAGAGGAAAGGAAGACTGGGGTAACCTTTGCAAAATGGGAAGATATGATCGATAAGTCGAGCCTACGAGGAGATTCAACAATCGAATTCTATGACGGAAGGATAAGACATATTCCAATATTTTGGTCGTCGCGGGAACTCTTCACGAAATCGAGCCTCCGCATGAAGATACACGTCCAAGGGCAGCTTCTGGCTCCGAGAGATCCATTCTTTAACCCATCCAACTTTACTTCCGATGAGCTGATACTGGTATAGATCGAGGCAAAATTTGGACCACAGTCGTGGAGTGGCATGGGCAGCCCTTCTCCAAGCTATCCACACTCGACAAAGGACGGATATACGGCGGACGATATCATGCCTGGCATTCCAACCGTCCTTGGGAACACATGAAAGTTTGAAAATTTCAGAAAGAAGCTCCAGTGGAATTCGACGAATTGGCCAGAGGATGGTTTCGAAACGAAGCAATCTCGACGAGCTTCGCATCTTTTCTGACGCGTCAAATCGGAGGTCTGAGCCTCATCCTCGCATACACGTTTGAGTTTGTTTTCGAGACTCTCCGTCATGAGATTCAGCTGCGGAGATTCGAGCTCGAAGGAAGGATATGTCGTCTGGTTCAAGGTATATCGGTTCCTCGATACGAAGTTGAGTTAGATAGTGCGACATTTAGAGAAGATAGCAGGGAACCTATGACATGTGTGGCTGTGGGTAGCTGTCATTCTTGATCCAATTTCCGTTTCAGACCAAAACTTCTATGATTTTAACCTTCAACTACTCAATGTTCTGACTTGCAACTCTTGCTTCTTCCGTGCTAGATCTTTCTGGATTACTATCTTACCCATTCATCTCTATTTTCCGATATCTCCGACGCTTTCAGCCATACGCACAACCAAACTATTGCCCAAGTTCTCTCGACGAAGAACTGGATAATCTGCAGCTAAAATGGCAAACCCCAGTCGGCCAGAGCCGATGAATGCGACTGCGCATCATCCAAAGGTCAAAGTGTCCTTGACACTTGCAGAGCCTTATTTCATCGCAGGAGACTACATTAGTGGCAAGTTGGAAATGGACTGCAAAGCAGATAAAGGACTTGGAATCAATGTGATGATGATTGAATTATTTGCGATTCAAGGTCTGTTCCCAAATCTCCCAGATTGACGAAGAAATTTACCAGTTCTTGCTAGAATTGACCTCGAGAGATCATTCCGCTAGATCAACATTTATTCATACCCGGAGATTATTTCAGGGCCCTGGACTTCCGCCTTCGAACGCTGTACAAGCGCACCCTATGCCTGGTGATCCCCCGCTACCACCTCATTACCATCAGGCCAGGAGAGGTCATTCAACCTTTCTTTTTCGACTTCCTCTTCCAAGCACTTCTCCGTCGTCTATCTCCTTTGGATCCGGTCTTGCTTCAGTCAAATATGAAGTGCGTGCTAGCGTAGGAGTATGCTGGAAAGGGGAGCGTCAGCTTGTGACCGACAAGAAGGATGCCGAGGTGGTTGAAGCTTACGATGAGGAGCGGGTTGGAAGAGATGAGCCTGAAGTTACTGTTGTGGGGGAGAATGGAAAGATTTGGTGTCAGGCTAGAGTTGTCGGCGGTATTCTTGTCGCCGGTGAAAGTGCTTGCATTGAGTTACAGGTCAAGAATCACTCGGCGAAAAAGGTCAGCTTTTATCTCATTGCAAGGAACTGTATATTCTCTAACTCGTACGCAGAACAACGGCTTGTCCATTGCTCTGAATCGCTCGTTGAACCTTGCGAATACTCCGGCAGATGAGAAGCCACTACAGATTAACGATACAGTTATCACCGTTCCTTTCCGTGGACCCGAATACATAATACCTCCAGGTGTCGAAGGAGTGGCTAGTTTGGTCTTCGATGTGCCGAAACGCACCAAGGGTGTCAGGGGTGGATTACTTATAGGCGATGAAAGTGAGGCGAAAGGTAAAGGACCACGGAAGACTCAGGGACTTTTCGAAGTCAACTGTGTCGTTGCAGTGAAAATGACTATGGGAATCGGAAAGTTAGTCGGCGTTTCGTCAACTGATTAGAAACATTACTGACATTCCTTCTACTACAGTAAAGACATTCTTCTCGAAATCCCCGTCACCGTCATTCACCCAAGTGCTCTTCCTGAGCTACCTCCGCCCGAACAATATCCACACTACGACCAACAACCTTACCAGGCTCCTCAACCTCCCTACATGGTTCAATCCACGCCTGCCCCTTTCCTTCCGCAATCACCCTACGCGATAGACCGCACTCAATCCCCATATGCACCGTATCCGGCATTGCCTATGAGCCCAGGTCCTGCTTTAGCTGGTGCGTACGTAGACCCCAATCAGAATCTCGTATGGCTGCCACCTCCGTTTGCCGCCGCCGTTCCTACTCCTCAGCCATATCAGTATCACCACGATCAAGCTCAGCAATACTATAATAATCTTCAGCCTCAGTATGGGGCCCCAGATCCGTATATGTACGGTGGCGTTCCTCCAAGACCATCCAGCGCAGGGCCGTTTTTGCCTGAGTCTACCTCTACGGCAGCAGCGCTATTATCACCTGCATTGCCTGGTATGCCTATATCCTCGGCCACTCAACCCATCTTAACATCGATGTTCGGTTCGACACCTACGCTTCCGCCGCTACCTGGAAGTGCCGTGCATAGATCTCCTTCTACGGTTTCTAGAGCAGCTTCTGTGCGATATGGTGGGATTGATATGGGACATGCTCCAGTCGAGACTGATATCAATGGAGAAGAAGGCACGGGACAACGAGCGTCGAGGATCGCAAGGAATCTGCGTGTTACCTCGCAAGCTCAGGGACGAGGCCGGTCGGTTTCACCTATAGGTGGTCGTCGATATCCGCTTCCCGCTGGAACTGGTAGTGCCGTCCCTCACCCAGTACTAGCTCCGCTCGACACATCATTCCATGACTCTCCAGCCACGCTGAAAACCCCATTACATTCACCCCGACCTGTGCTGTCACCAAAACAGTCTTTCACAAAGGTCACTGAGGTTTCGAATAGTGGAGGGATGGTTAGCAAGAGCGTCCCCAAGAGCAAGAGGGTAGAGGAACTGGAGAGAATGGCGGACGAAGTTGGAACCAAGACGAAAGATTTGAGTGGGGACTTGCCTTTGCCGGACACGGACAACGATGACGAGCCTCCGCCAGTTCCCACTATGACGGATAAAGCAAGGTTTGCATCGAAAGCGACGAGGAGAGTAGATGACTATTTCTCTACCGTCCCTCCCCCGAATCAATCTGCTCTTGCTTCCGCTTCCGCTAGCAACGGGAAGGGAAACCTCGCTGCTCCATCCACCGACCATCAACGCTCTCGTGCTCGTTCCCGATCCCGCTCTCGTACGCCTCCTACACCAGCTACACCTACTCTCACCGCGGTCGCCACACCTCGAAAGTCGAATGCAAATAGATATTCCACGAAAGCAGTCAATGGCAAGACTGGAAATAGTCTTCTTGGTTTGGGACTTATAAGCAATGCGGACAGGGAGAGCGGGTTGGATGCACTCGAGAGGAAGCTTCTTGCCGAGGTTGGCACCAGGAAAGTGGTGGATGATATGAGACCCAATGTTTGGAATGTATTGGGTGCTGGTGCGAATGGGGAGACGAGTCAGAGTCAGAATCTTAGCCCTGTCGCTGCTTCCAACTCTAGTGGTGGTGCAGAGAAAATCGAAAAACCTAGTCCGATTTCGATACCCAGGCGAGACTCTGATCGGGATCCGTTCAACGATTCGGCGATTTCAAGTTTGACGCTGCCGGATTGCGGGGACATCAATGTCAATAGTAACCAGACGGATCTCGTGAACATGTTGGAATTTGATGAGAGGCAGCAGCAGAGGAATGTGGATTTGGAGAGGGATAGGGATTCGGATGAGAAGACACATAAAGGTGGCCTTGGGGGGAAGAAGAAATAAGAAGCGGGCGTCTAGAGGAACGTTGAAGGATGGGGCTGATGGAGGTGATGAGGCTGCGGAAGGGAAGAAAGACAAAGACAAGGAAAAGAAGGGAAAGAAGAAGGGTAAAGATCGATCTACTGCTACAAAAGGAAGGGTGGCTGCATGGTTGGGTGGTGTAGAGGCCGAACCCCCTTTGGATCGATGTTATTGCGCCCACTCCCAGTCCTCGACCATCTACTCCCGACGTGGATCCTACATCAGTCTATTGCCTCCCAAGACATTCGATAAGCCTGACATGCGTGCTGGTTTGAAATCTCGAGCCATCCAAGCCCGAGTTAACACCCGCTCCTGACCCTCGTTCTTCTGGATTCGTCCCGATTGGGACCTTGAAGCGAGATATCTATCAACGCACTCTTGTTCCCAAAGATTCACCCCTAGCCAGCACGAGTCCCACCGAAGATGCTAGACGTATCACTGACATGTGGAATTACCGCGATACCGTCAAGAACGCTTCACCAGAAGGCAAGAAATCTTTTGATGAGACGAGAAATCCATTGGCAAAGTGTTGTTGGAAAGAACAGGCTTGCTGCATTGAAGCCTGATCCTGAGGTCAAGTACGACATCAGGTCTGCCCGAGGGGGAAAAGGAGGACGTGTCACCGCTGTGGCAGCGTATATGGGCTTCCGGTGCTGTGGGAGCTAAGCCTGCAGAGGCTTCGCCGTTGTCTCCCACTAGAGCTCGTAAACCTGTCAAAGCTCCTATAAAGATTTCGTCCCCGTTTTCTGCGCCTGTGCTTCCGGTATCTACATCAAGTTCTTCATCCTCAACTTCAGGGGAGGGTCGACGTGTTACCTCGACGCGACCTGGCGTTAAAGTTCCGTCCGCGCCTATTCCTGCGTTGATATCTTCCTCTCATGCAAAGCCCACATTGTCCACTACGGCATCCCTTGCTCGACCTGTTGCTGCGGCTTCTTCCGGTGCGAAGAAGGCTTTACCTATCAAGGTTCCTCCAACTATCAGTGAGCTCCCGTCGGAGGCCAAGGTAGGGGGTAGGACCTCCTCTGATATCACTATCAAAGCGGGTAAGACGGGTTTGGGGGCGGGGAGTGCAGCGAACAATTTGCGGGCTGTTACGGGTTCCGGATCGGGGTCGAAGAGTACTACTCCTTCGACAGGCTGGGGAACATTTGGCTTTTGGGCAGGCTAGACTGCGAGATCTTATCAAGAAATACCAGGGAACGTCATGATACCACCCACCATCATCTGTTTATAAATCTATACAATACACCACGCATCTTCATCCATCTATATCATCGCTTTGGTATACGTTCTGTTTTTCGCCCACTGATATTTCTTTGTTTTGATCCACATATTTACAAACGACTTGACCACTGAATTATTACCTTTTGTTCCGAGCAGTACATATACCTTTAATGCTTCATGTTTTCGGATCCATCTTCTGCATATTCTGTTCCCAGCTTTGTTTTGTTTCTAATGGACCACTGCTACTTATACATGACGGTATCGATGTACGAATGGTTATGATCACATTAATGACTTGACGAATATGTGAAAGATATGGAACCACTACTGTAAATCGGAACACTGTGTTTCACCATTAGGCGAAAAACAAAACAATCGTTGAATGGGACGTCTTTTCTACTTCAGCAGTAGTACTTCGAATACGGCCAGGTTGTAATCGACATCCCCAACTCCAAATCGAGTCGGTCAAAGCTAGTTCTCACAGAATAGTTAGCTAATCTGGGTGCGCGAAAAATAAGTTGTATTTATGCGATGAAACCAGGAATAAGATAGTGCTGCAGCTTTTTAGCAGATAATGCATGGTCCAAATCTCAGAAATTCAGGGCAACAAGTGGTATGTGATTTTTACTGACCGAAGTTCATTCCTTAAAAGTACAGATTCAACCCCACACGCATCATTTCACGGTGCATACCATTTTCTACTCCTTCGATCCTTCACCCTTGAACACTAGTCCCATCTCCTTCACAGCGAACTCAATCTCCTCCGGAAGGCTCTCCTGCAAGGGAGAACGTTCGGTATGCTCTGCAGTCCATCCAAACTCACTTGAAAGTCTCTCAGCGCGACAGAATTGGCTGGAGCCGAAGACCGTGTAGCCAACTGTTATGCCACAGTGGGGAAGTTCAGGAATGAATTTCAATTAGATGATACTGTGCACTTACCTGGCCCAGTAGAATCCGCAACCGATGCAGAAAATGGCGAAGAGCCGGGTCTGGAGATCAGACCGTTTCTAAAGAGTGTCTATAGCAATTCAGTAAACAGCGAAGCGCGAAAGGTGTTTCAACTCGCAACTCACATCTCCAATAATCCCAGAGAATTCCGATATAGAAACCATATATTTTGATAGCACGAAGTCTATAGGCAAGGATGAGCCTGTTATTATCTTATCAAGTACAGTTTGTACTCACAAAATCCCTTCTCCCCTTCGCCGATAGTACTCCCACTCAAAGCTCCTTTGAGAACCGCTGATACCGCATTAGCTACGTCTTTGAGGTGGATGATACCCAAGATGTTTCTTCCGGGACCAAATGTGCCTATTTACGTCAAATTCCAGCCAGTACTGTGTTAAATATATAAGATGGGACTCATAGAACGGATTGCGCACCGGAATGACCTGCTTGCGCCGCCATATTAAGAATGAATCGATGAGGAAGAGAAATTTTCTGGACTCCTGGCCCGATACCTACATATTCCAGAGTAAAATATGTCGGTACATGCAAACTCAGTACAGATCCTCAAGGCTCAACGAGACCTCACGCACCGTATATCACCCCTGGCAATACAATCATTGTGCGTATCTCTCCTGTCTTGCTAGCTTCAACTACAGCCTCGCAAGCACCAGGTAATAACTTGTGACTATCCTTGATATTGTTTAAGTTGAACTCTGTGTCTATCCAGAGGCGTTCGGGTGTGATGAGCTCGCCTCGAGCATTGTCGCCGGTGATCGCTGTACCAGACATGTGGATATAGATGGGAGTCTGAGAAGATTGCGAGGAATTGCTCCGTTGTTTGAGGCCACGGAGAATAGCTGTATATGTGTTCTGTTCATACGATTTCGTCAAAGTCGTTCGCAAATCCTCACCAGTAACACTGTCTATATCACCCGCAACCGCGACATTGATTACAATATCTGCTTTCGCTGCTTCTTCCTCGATCAAGCTCACATCCGTCAAACTTCCCTCGACCGTTTCAACCTTGGGATGCAAGGATTTCAACTGGTCGGTTTTACCGGGAGAGAGGTTTCGCGCAAGTGTGCGGATAGGAAAAGTGGGAAAGTCGGTGGAGAGAGAGACGAGGACTTGGCCACCAACGTAGCCTGTAGCACCGAGGAGAAATATGGATAGTGACTGGGTGGACATAGTGATATTGATATACGAGTGAGTACAAAAGCGCGAGATACTTATACTTATATATGATGTCTGTGTGAATATCCCCGACTCGAAGTGAATCCTTGTTTTAATTGCTTTACAAAGTGTTAATTACGGTTTTCGCTCTATTACCAACTGTCTTTACGATTTTACGGTTGTAGTTGTCTTTTCGTAGGCTCTTGAACCATCCGAAAATTGTTATTCAACAAATCATGATGACGAAACAGTACCATGTTCGGATAACGGCTGGATGTGAACCATCTATCATGTTCGGATACCGGCTGGATGTGAACTATCTCCAAAATTTGTTCAGTAACGCAATTTTGGCCAAAAAGAAGTTTGCGGAGAGCGTGATTCTCGTTCGTTCCTCTTCGAACTTTTACTGTGCAATAAATTTTCCTAGTCCATGTGGCTTGGGATAAGTATATCTATCAAAGACATATTCTAATTGAAAGCAAAGAAATAAAATCTTCCAGCACATAGAATACCTTATGGAACGGATAATTGAGTGTGGGAGGAGGGAGACTCGGAGTACTTAGTGCAATCAATTGTTCAGCATTGTGCAGCGTTAAAAACTTCAGTGTCAAGGAGGACAGTAGAGCTGCTAGGCGGCATTGGAAACCCAATACATCGCCAAGAAAGAAACGAGGATTTCTTCTATCATTACGAACAGTGAGCTCCTCAAGCAGAGATGAAGTAAGAATAGAGCGTATTAGCCGCGTGTCTCAAAATGTTTTAGTTAAGACACTAAGCCTTACGTTTGCTCGTCGGGAAGACGCTCACGTCCTCATCCAGTGGTTGATTTTTTATCAAAAAGTTTTCCTTTTGAGGGACGAAAATTTTTGAGACACGCGGCTATTACCGTATACGCTCTAATGTACATACACCGCGACCTGTTACTTCGTGACAAGTGATTGTGAGCGACTCCAATGAAGGCAAAACTATGAAGTCGTTGGTGATGAATCCGTTACATGAAATCGTCCGATTAATTCCTTAAAAATACAGATTGTTATTCACAATTCCGAAATTCAACCCCACAGACGTTATTTTGTGGTATATATCATTGTCTACCTCTTCGCTCCTTCTCCCTTGAACACTAGCCCCATTTCCTTCACAGCCAACTCAATCTCCCCCGGAAGGGTTTCCCACAAGGAAGAGCGTTCGGTATGCTCAGCAGTCCATCCAAACTCACTTGAAAGTCTTTCAGCGCGACAGAATTGGCTGGAGCCAAAGATCGTGTAGCCAACTGATGATATTATGCCATAGCGGGAAAGTGATAGAAAATTCAGGAAGCAATGTCAATCAGAGAATACTGTGTACTTACATGGCCCAGCAGAATCTGCAACTGATGCAGAGAAAGGCGACGAGCCGGGTTTGGAGATCAGACCGTTTTTAAAGAGTGTCTATAACAGTTCAGCGAAGAGCAAGAAATGCTTCAACTCGCAACTCACATCTCCAATAATCCCAGAGAATTCCGACATGGAAATCATATACTTTGATACCACGAAGTCTATAGGCAAAGATGAGCCTGTTATTACCTTGCGTATCAAGTGAATATTTTACTCACAAAATCCCCTCTCCCCTTCGCCGATAGTACTCCCATTTAAAGCTCCTTTGAGAACCGCTGATACTGCACTAGCAACGTCTTTGAGGTGAACAAAACCACCGATGTTTCGTCCGGGGCCCCATGTGCCTATTTACGTCGAATTTCAGCCAGTACTGCATTAAATATATAAGGTGGGACTCATAACATGGATTGCGCACCAGAATGACCTGCTTGTGCTGCAGTATTCACAAAGAGTCGATGAGGAAGAGAAGTTTTCTGGACTCCTGGCCCGATACCTACATATTTCAGAGTAAAATTTGTCAGCACATGCAAACTTAATACAGATCCTCAAGGATCTACGAGACCTCACGCACCATATATCAACCCTGGAAGTACGATCATTGTGCGTATCTCTCCTGTCTTGCTAGCTTCAACTATAGCCTCGCAAGCACGACTTAATAATTTGTCCTTAACATTGTTTAGGTTGAACTCCGTGTCTATCCAGAGCCGTTCTGGTGTGATGAGCTCGCCTCGAGCATTATCTCCGGCGATCCCTGTACCAGACATGTGGATATAGATGGGGGTCTGGGATGATTGCGAGGAATTGCTCCGTTGTTTAAGACCATGGAGGATAGCTGTATGTATATACATACAATTTCGTCAAAATCGTTTGCAAAATACTCACCCGTAACACTGTCCATATCACCCGCAGCTGCGACATTGATTACAATATCTGCTTTTGCCGCTTCTTCCTTGATCAAGCTTACATCCGTCAGACTTCCCTCGACCGTTTCGACCTTAGGATGCAAGGATTTCAACTGGGCTGTTTTACTGGGAGAGAGGTTTCGCGCAAGTGCGCAGATAGGAAAAGTGGGAAAATCGGCAGAGAAAGAGACGAGGACTTGGCCACCAACGTAGCCTGTAGCACCGAGGAGAAATATGGATAGTGACTGGGTGGACATTGTGATATTGGTATACACGTAAGTACGAAAGAATCCAGGAGATACTTATATATGATGTCTGTGTGAAGATTAGTACCCGATACTATACCTGAGCCTCTCACGACAATCCAAGTCTATCTTTGTAAGACAGATATCTATATTACTAAACTTTTCGCGGATAACCGAAGTTCTCAGACCCGGCCGGCTATAGCAGCCCGATGAACTTCGATGACAATCGATCGAAGAATCGGCTGAACAGCGTTCGTGGCACTTTGATCGACTTCATCGTCAAAGCGTTGTCAGTCACTGAGGCGAGTGAGGCTGAGTCTATTCTGAGGAAATGCTTCATAATATTCACTCAATAACTCTAGCTTTGACCTTGTGAGAAAGATTTCAATGTTCAATTCAAATTTCAAGCGCACCGAGGAATTGTGAAATCTAATCTTTTAGCATGTACTGCATCAAGGTCGAATCAGGGTGAAGTGTATTCGTACATATCCAAGTTACCGGGTTATTCCTTCTGAAAGGGGGGCGAGGCTGCGAGGCTGCGATTCGAAGCCGGATATATATGCAAAATAGAGGTTGCACCTGTTAAGAATTGTATGATCAACTAAGTTTCCAAAGCTTATAAACAAGTTCATACAAGGCGTAATATTCCGAGCATTGCAGAAACCTCCCCAGAGTCACCTTCTGTAACCGCTGCAACCCGCCGCAATGAAACACCTACTCGTCGTTGATATTATTTGGCTCGTTATTCATGTATCGCCACCACCGGGTCGTGGTCATGGATGAACTTTCTTAAGCGTTTCAGTTGGCTTGTTGCCAGTGCATTATTTCTAAATTCTATGGCGTGTCACTAGCTGAAATACTCTGTGCTGACTGCTGACGGACAATAATAGTCCTTGCTATTCCAGTGCCGACTGCGTTATAGATTTTAAACGCCAGCTAAAGCTTGTTCCATGAATTTTAGTGTATAATTTTCCTCTGGACACTTTGAACGAAGCGCGATGATACATAACTGATTCCTTACAATTTACATCAGATATACATTCCGCCATCTACAGGCGCACTTCGCGAACCAGTCGGTTTAGAGTTCGCCGGTGTGTGCCAAGACGAGCCGGATTTTTCTTCAACCGCGACGAACAACAGTTTCTGCACATTGTTCATCATCGTTTCCGACCACTGAAATTCGTCTTCCGAGAGATGCGAAAAGTCAGAACGCCCCAAGACTTTTGGCGCAGGCTTTGGAATACGAGGGAAAGGCAAAAGCAGCAGAGTTGCTTTCAAGTCGGTGCGTGGCAGAGATTGAACGTAGGACATAAGTGCAGCTGAGGTTGTGGAATGGATAAGATTAGGTGGAGCAAAGCGCTCAGCGGATGATGACTGCGTGCAGAAGTTAGTATGTCAGAAATAGCTCAATGGGACGAGGAGGAGGCATACGATCGCGGGGTTGATTTGATGAGTTGATAGATATCGGATTGGGGCATCTTGAATTGCGATGGGTTCTGAAGAGACATATGTTGGCGTCGGGTATGTGTCGAGAAGTGCAAGGCTATTAGAGAAATTAATCTGCAAATCGGTATCCAAGAACTGTTTCAAGTACCTAGCCGGTTTTAGCTGATCGATCAAGGCCTCAGCATAAGGATGCATGTAGACAACGGGTAGTCTAGCAAACGTTTCGGATACTACGATCGTAGATTTCGACCAGGACGGATTGAAAATCAAACCAACCTAAAGCGTAGCATGAGACCAAGGAGTAGATGAGAGAGCATCTGCACATACTTGAGTTTCGCCAACGTAAATTGCACCACTTTGTTTTTCGAGTGAGCAACCTTTGCCCCAGTATTTACCTGCATCTCCGAACGCCAGAATCAGCTGGGTGATTCGATGGGATTCTGCCTACAATTTTGATTTCCAGAGGAGAAAAGTTATCCGAGGAAGATTTCTGATCGAGGGGATTGTATTCATCCTCTTCATCTGATTCTACAGCGTAACGCGGGGGAGCAGAATCTGCGAGAGGATCGACATCCTAATAACTCTCAGATTTCGGAGGTTGAACAGAACTTCCAAAGCTGACCATGGTGATTGCTCGAACAGAACGTTAGAACTTGGAACGACTTATTTTGTAGCAAGGCAATTGACCTTTACTTGGTGACGAATGTTGAGAAGAAAGACGCGTAGTTGCGGGCGTCTAACGGATAAGCAATCATGGAACGCAGTGACAGTCACGGATTGAAATCCTGAACATCGACCACCAATCCGTCCGAGATTCAAACTTATGGCAAGTCCTATCGCTCTATCTGCATGCCGCGTTGAAACTCATTGCTTCTAGAGTGACAACGCAGGTCAGATCTCCTTAAACTTTCGCAATCTTTGAACCATAACATCCAAATTCAGAATACAAGGAGGCTTTCGCTTTATTCGACAAGAAAGGGACGGGAAAGGTTCCAAGAGAGACTTTGGGAGACCTTCTGAGAGCATTAGGTCAGAATCCAACTCAGGCTGAAGTCACCGAGATCGTTGCATCAGCTCCAAGAGAAGGTATGTGCTTTTCGAATTACAGTAGACAAGATCTAACCAGGTTTCTTAGTCGACTACTCAGTCTTTCTACAAATTCTAAACCGACCAGATGGTTTCAAACCTGCTGGTACTCCAGGTAGGGCTATCGCTACCAGATGTTGGATTTATCTAACCACAGTCGCCACAGAGGAGTTCATTCGCGGTTTTCAAGTCTTTGACAAGGAAGGGAATGGGTTTATTGGAGCGGGAGAGTTAAGATACGTGCTTACGCAGCTGGGAGAGAAGATGTCCGACGAGGAGGTCGATGAACTACTGAAAGGAGTTCAGATTGGCGCGTGAGTTCTTATGTTCGTTTCGAGACGATATCGAACTCTACTGATACGCTGCTGCAGTGACGGAAATGTCAACTATGAATCCTTTGTTCGCACAATTCTCAGCCAGTAGAATGTTATGCTCGCGTTTTTCGATTTCAGTGTACATCTTAATATTGGACGGTCTTGACATCACGAATCAAAATTATCATATGTACTAGGCATATCATGCAGCCGATCTTTGACTCTCACAGAGTGCAGTGCCAGCGACTCTAGCAAGCAGGTAGACTCTACGTGTCGGGTGTGTCCTCTATGGATCTCATTCCTTCTGGCGAAGCTCTGCAATTACGACAATAGCGCAAATCATTCGAAATTATTAGTAGGTCAATTTCAAGCCAGGGAAGAGGAAATTCGGTCGAATACAGATTACTCAATCTACCGCAATACTTCAGTTGTATCCAGGATAAGCGGAAGCCGCGGTACCCCTTGACGAGGTACATTACAGCTGAATACTCAATCTCGAGCGCTCTTCACAATACTGGCATCTCAGTGGTAGTTCCGCAGCCATTTAAGACTTTCGCCGCCATGCGTCCCTCACCCCCCGGGCCATTGGTGTCGTCCACTCATCGACCCAGTCAACATCAACTACAGCTCGACATTCATCATCACATCTTACACGACTTGGATGTTCTTTACGACTGCAAGCCTACAACCACTGATCAGCTCTCGAGGATACTGTGGTCATTTTCCCACTTCAAATTGCGCGCGCGGTGTGGACTCGGGGACATGGAATATAGGGAGAGCACTACAGGGGGCTCAGGCTCCTGTGATCTACGAGACGCACAAATCAATCCTAGTCTTGGCCATCCGAGAAGTGAAGGATATTAAACGCAAGATATGGTAAGATCCATGACAAGTGCGTTTTCCACCGCGCGGATGAGCGGAGCCCTGACAGTTGATATATCCTTATCTGGCTAGATCTCCGTGGCTCCTGCATGATACTGCTCTAACACTCAGTACGTCAAAAATCTGCCTTTTCATCCTCTCAACAGGCAAGCCTCGCTAGCCAGGTCGGGATTTAAAACTTCAAGGGTTGTTCGGAAACCTGTCCACCGATCTCGCTGAGTTTTGAGCAATAATGCGATGGTAAAATTGTAATGGAAGCAAACGAATAGAGTTGACACCTGCGGACGGTATATGAGGACAAGACGCTACGTAAATCGGAAGCATAGGTTGATTGCCAAGTGCTCTTCAATTGGTGACATGAAAGTACCCGGAATCCCGTGCCACGGCCAGTCAACGCATACTATAAAAGGACCCTGGCTCCTTAATGTATACAGCTCTCAGACAGTGAAAATGCGGCGAGAATTGACCCATTGAAATATACTTTGGTGAGCTATGCTATACATAATATGTATATTTTAACTTTTACCTCGATCTACCCCCCAACCTAAAGGCGTTAGTCTGTACCTGTCAGTTATTGTATAGTAAGTTTCTGTCCTCCACACCCAGACCACTCACTGTTCTCCCCAACACTAGAAACCACCATTGCTTCGAGATGTCGAGTCTTTCCGGAGCAGAGCAGACTGAGATTGATCTTTCAGTTGGAGCCATAGTGGGTCTCTTTGATGTGAGTTTAAATTTGAGGAAGCTAATGGTAATCAATGGCAGGTTGTCAGCAACTACCTTTCAGTTTGTACAAGTCTCTAATCTCAAGGAGTAGACTAGGCTCAAGTGCTGCTATTACAGTACCTAACAATGGGTATTGTGCTTTCTGCCAGTAAGTGTTTAAACTTCACGTTCGCGAAACTGACGCAAACTTGCCTTTCACCAGCATGGACTTATTTCTCCAAGTTTCCCGCTGATAGATGGTGGTTCAAAGCCTTAGTTTTTCTGTGTGTGATTCTGTGTACTTGTGACACCATTGCAACTGGTCAGTGTTGCCGCCGTTGTCTACAAGCCTACTGATATTTTCCCAGGTATTTGGAGTTATGACTGGGCTGTCGCAAATTATGCGAGTGAGCCCCGAGAGTCATACTTTTGGTCACTTACTAACGACCCTTACTCTTCAGATCCTGCAACACTGAAGTTCATCCATTGGGCGACTCCCGCTGAAGGTTTTCTCTTGTGAGATAATGGCTGCAATTTGTAGTTGCAGTGTTAACGCTAATGGTTAACTGGTCACCACTTACAGGGCAACGTGTGGTCTCACTGTGCAGCTCTTCTATGCGTGGCGCCTTTGGGTAATGTCCTTGAAAGACAATTGGATTTTACCTTTGGTCGTAGGATGTCTCTCCATATTGGGCTGGTGTACGGGAATCTTGCCGCTCGTCATCTAGCAAACACTCGTGACCTAAAATATTCTTGAATCTTCACAGGTATTGGTTGTTGGATGACACACATTGCAGCTACACACAAGCTCGCATTAGATCTGACCCTTCTCCTGTAAGTGCAAGACTTACCTTTGTAATAAACCATTTCAACTGCTGATTGATTGTTAGACCTGTGATCTACATATGGTTGGGGGGTTCCCTGTAAGTTGTTCTCCATTAAAATCTACACAAGTCCTTGAGCTAAATGCTCAATAGAGCCGCAGATGTCGTAATCACAGGCTCAATGATCTACTACCTTGACCTCCGCTTCCGAATGAATCCTGAATTCCCGTCGGGTGTTTCTCCTAACTGGTTTTTTCATAGAAATTTGCATAAACTCATCCTCCGGACAGTAGAATGCAATCTTCTCTCCCTTTTTGCTCAAGTCATCATTGTTGGTCTGTTCGCATATAGTGGCGTCGGATTTTATTTTTGTATGTCCATCCTCAAGTTGAATGCTACTTACTTAACCTCACCTTGCCTCGCTAGACATTACGGAAATGACGCTTGCCAAAATTTATACATTCTCTCTACTTGTTTCTTGTATGTTTTCCCTTCCTTTCCTTTCCTTATTCCTTTGTTCCCAGCGTGATTATCCTGTTCTTACTAATACCTATCCCTTCAGTGAACTGTCGTCACTCTAACAATGGCCCTGGGACCAGCTACGGAGGGTTCTCTTTATCCAGAAGAGAAGGAGGCGTCGTCCAGTTGACTGTTCTCCATACTAGTTCCCCGGATCTCACACATCCAGTTGGTCCACATATACTCATTCTCCGAGTCTTAACTGAATATTCCCAATTAGATGAGAGACAACTGGGAATTGTCAGGAGCAGACCAAGGGACCGGCGGTCAATGATAACGAATTTGATAGCTGTGTTGTCACCTGTATGACTACTATGGAGAATTTTAGGTAGCGAGACTCTAAAGGGCTACGTACACATTGCAGGCTTGCAGGCGTCGCAAAATCAACGAGACCCGCTCGAGTGTTCTATTCTTATTGCAATTTCTTTCTTTTCAGCTGGAGGATAACATTGGGATAATACGTGCTATCGGTACCGAGTCCACTATTCGGTTCAGCTCTAACACACCAGCGACTTGTCTTCTGCCTGGGAAACTCTTGATTTGGAGAATAATTGGTCCCGTCGATTTGCTGTCGATCCCCATGTACTAACCGTGTAACTTACCTGTCGCATTCTTCATCGCCAGTTAATCCACTCATCTTCCTTCCTTTCTCTACCACTCTCCGGATAGCTTCGCTGTTCGACTAGAACAAGCATGAACCGCCGTGATTTAACTTCAACTAACAGTTGTGTCCAGGTTGTAGAAAGTGACCTTCGCTAGAATTTCAGACTATGAACAGCAAAGTCACTGAAGACGCAAGCACATCTCGAACGGTCAACTAGCAGCACATGGTCTATTCATTCGACGGATAATCAAAACGATTTCATTGTCAAATTTGATGATACCTCTGTAGAATGGAGCACACTGTCTTGCATGAATATCCTTCTTGAGCTACTTGACCGGGTATGTAATCTTTATTCATACCGATTTCTTGAAGTTGATCATCTGAATCTTCACCAAGGCTTTGTCCAAAATAGTGTACTTTAGGGTGCGATTTTGGCGATTTTCCTGTCCAAAAAATAGTGTATTTTAACCCCAAAATCTCAGCTCCTTGTCCAAGAATAGCGTACTTTGAAGCCGGTGCGTCATACGCGGTATAACAGAATATATTTTTTAAAAACGTACTTTAGGCCACTTGGCCGGACAAAGCCTTGGTGAAGATTCAAGGGGGCTATTATGGGGCTCTCGGGACAGACATTATCGCCATCTTGAAGTCGCTGTTTGGGTTTGGGTCAATTCCAACTGTTTTGACTTTCCTCAGAAACGTGGATGATTTGAAATTTCCTTTTTAAAAATATCATGTGCTCTACCAAGGTGGTCCGACGGTCCGACTGCTGTGAGCGCTTCCAAGGTTCAACTTCACCGTCACCTTGCATTCGCCACACTCATTTCTTTATGATTCTTTTTTATAATGCCTAGAGCGGGTAAGCCTTATCCTAAGGTTACCTTCAAATCTTTACCCTTCGAATCCCTTTTTGACTCCAATATACAACAATCATTTCTTCTCACGAAGCATGAAGCGGAGCTTGCTCTCGCTCACGACGAAACCGATATTGATGCCTACGACAACCGAAAAGACGATAATAATGACTCCTGCGTGTATCCTCCAGATGTCCCCAGAAGCATGCTTCTGAATTTCCAGATGTCTATTCCACCTTCTCCTCCCACCGATTCGCCTAGTTCTGCTCAGTTCTTCTGGCAATCACACCTTCCGGAACCTTCACCTCCACCATGTCCTCCACCGAAGCCACCTAAGCCTCTTCCTGGTACATTCGAAGCAGATACACTGTCTGGGCACTTTAGTCTGCAATGGCCGAGCATGGAGGGTTTTATAGCTTGGAGAGAGGACGAACAGAATAAGAAAATCATCGAGTTTTGCGAGAACAGAAGGATTTGGGATGGCGACCGCTACAACGAAACAATATATTATGTCTGCTCTCGAGGTGCTACTGGAGGCACAACAGCGTACA
Source organism: Gymnopus androsaceus JB14 (assembly GCA_009733575.1). NCBI lineage: Eukaryota > Fungi > Basidiomycota > Agaricomycetes > Agaricales > Omphalotaceae > Gymnopus > Gymnopus androsaceus. The sequence goes on from ML769568.1 coordinate 131,713, forward strand.
CAAAGAAGAATTCCCATTGGCAGCGAAAGGTTCCAGCAAAGCGCACAGGCTGCAAATGCTTGCTCACCATTAAAACCTACCTCGATACGAAAACCATCCTTGGGAAATATAACGAATCACACAATCACGAAATCGGAAACGCCAATCTACGATTTACACGCATATCAAAGGAGACACGGGAGTTGATAGCTGGGCTTTTGAGGTCCGGAGTTTCTTCAGATAATATTGTGTGTATCTTTCTTTTGTGTGCTGAATGTTTGTTTCTGAAATGCAGCCTCTAGCTCAAACATCTTCATGGTGATGCCTATGCGGAAGGAGATTCTGATGACTCAGACGATGATGAGAATCTCGCTAATTCCAGTACACCTCTGTCTCGTAACATTTTCATACGTTCCCGGGATATACACCGCGAAAAGAAATCCATTGAATCAGAGCATATCCAGCTAAACCAGGATGATGGGCAGTCGACACGGAATTGGGCAGAGAAACTACAGGAAAAGAAGTCGCTTCTAGGCTTCAAGGCAAGGAACGATCCTCCTCCTGCTGGCTCTGGCCTCGCAGAAGACACTTTTACAATCATGATACAGACACGTTGGCAGCGGAAGATGTTTCGAAAGCATGGTCAAAACATCGTCTGCATTGACGGCACCCACAACACTACAGTCTACGATAACACCATCCTTACGACTCTTGTTGTTCGTGATAAGTGGGGACATGGTGAGCATTATCTTCATCGCATTGAACGCAGCTGATGTTTGTTTGTTTCATTAGGTATACCTATTGCATGGATGATCTCCAACAGTGGGACCGAAGCAACTCTCGCATACTTCCTTCAGCTAGTTCATCTCAGGAACCCCACAGTTATCCCTCATATTGTTATGACAGACCGTGATCATGCACAGATCAATGCAGTTCGTCGAGTCTATTGGGAAGCTACGATTCTGCTCTGTTGGTGGCATGTGCTTCACGCCTGGCAGCAGCACTTCCGTATACCTGATCACCTGGAGCTTTGGGAGCAACTGAAATCATGGATCCGTATCAAGGACAGAACCGAGTTCGCTTCTGCCTGGCAGGAAATCAGTCGCCGCGCTGTTGAGGAGTTTGCCGACTCCACTTTCTACAATTACTTGTGCTTGACCTGGGGTGCCGAGGATATTGTCAAGATGTGGTCTGCGGTCTTTTGCATTGATCGTTCAATCTTGGAGGATTGCGATACCAATATGTTGATTGAAGCGTGAGTTTTTCATATCTTTATTCAGTATGTTGCGCTCACATGGACTACAGGTGGCATCATGTACTGAAGGGGAAGTTCCTGCATGGAAAGCATAATTGACGTGTCGACTATCTGATTTATACGCTAGTCGAACAAGTCATTCCTTACTATCGCTCCAAGCAAGCTCGTCAAGACGTCGGATTTGAAGGAGAGAACCTTGAAGTCATGAAGCGCCGTCAGGTTATACGCTCTTCATATGAGCAATATAGTATTGCTGATATTGATATAGTGGAGGTAAGAGTTTCTTTTGTTCTGCATTGAAATACTACTAATACTTGAGATTAGGTCGAGGACAACGAGAGAAAGGATGCTGAAGAACCTGCTCCTCTGTATCTCGTTCAGTCAAAATTGGATCTTACACGCCAATATGAAGTTGATTTAGAAGCGTACACCTGTACATGCTTAGACTTCCCGTCCATTCATTTCTGCAAGCATCTTTGCGCTGTTCAAAGATGCTTTGGAGGAGCGAGCACAATGAATGTAGAATCGCTTCCGATGCCTTCCAGTCCTACGCTATCTGATACCGACATATCTCCTCTTCTTCCTTCTTCATCCCTTCCCGATATCGAACTGCCACTTCCAACTGCTGCACTTGTTGACAAGATGGAACGATTTGTCTCCCGTCTGCGCGAAAACCCTGTCTGGACTCCACCGGCTGACTACTGTACAGTAGAACAGCTCTCGACAATATTCGACGCTCTACTCTCTGCTTCCGACCATCTTAATGTCCTTCCGGCGAAACAGAATGTAGCACCCAACCGCAATACAGCCAACGAGACCAGGGAGACAATGCCGAGGTTGAAGAATAAACGGAAGAGTACTCTGGATAGTAAAGCATACGGTGGTGGACAGAACAGCGGTGCAAAAGCAAAGAGGTTGGTTATTCATTTCCTTTTTATCTCACTTTAAACTTACGATTCTGCAGATCGCGCAAGTTCAAGGCATTGAAACCTGCTGGATCAGGCTAATCCGTATTGCTCCCTAATCCGTATTGCTCCCTATATTAGATTTGTATTTACTTGTTGTATCGATATTAGATTTGTATTATACTGGAGGAATATGATGAATACAGCATGTTATTCAACTTACAGTACATTGGGGAGACTTCTCTCGAGCATGTGACTCTTTCGAATGTATAAAAGTGGTGTGGGTGCAGTTTTGCCTTTTGCTTTCCAACCACCATCATCTCTTTGAGCTTGGGATACCTTTGCCGTCTTTCCTTCCGCCCTCACCATCATCGGATACCTTCATCTTTCCTTCTGCCCTCACCATCATCTCAATTTCTTCATCTTTCCTTCCACAGCACTCTCTTTACGCACGACATCTCACAAGTATTTCCACGCGTCCCAATTAGAACGCGTTTTCACGACCGTCATGCCGCAATCCTCTACTTTCCGATGCGATATCTCTTCCAAAGAGCACAGCTGTGGCTCTTGTGGTGTTCTTCTTCAAGTGAAGTGGTTCAGAAGCGGTCAGTATGCTGAGCATTATGGCTTACATGTGTGTATTATATTCTACAAGCTATTGCTTTTTTTTAACTTATCTCGATGTCTTTCAGTGCTGGCAATGTCCTTGGAGCTTTGGCTGGATGAATTCAGAGGCCAAGGATGCTGAGGATAATGGCTGGATTCCACCACCGAAGACCACAGCCGCAGTCGCGAAGAAGAAGAAGACCATGAAGCCACAGAAGGATTCTAGGCCTCAGAGGGAGCGATGTCGCTACACTGACTGCCCTGGTGGTAGAATGAATCACTCCTGCGACAGAGGCTTCTGCCTGGGCTGCTGTTCTAACCAGGGTGGATGCACAGCTCCAGGACACCGATGCCGCCAACCTATTCAGCCTTTATCCAACTCTCCGTCTCGTTATTCCGCATCTTCATTGTCTAACCAGAGACCTCGCGGTAGTTGGAAACGACTCTTAAACGACTCATGTAGCGATGAACCTATGGCAAAGAAAGCCCGAAGGCATTCATCTCGTACCGGACCTCTCAATGTTATTACTGAACATGACATGACTCATATCACTCCTCGTCCGCGAATTCCCCCCGAACTTGCTCTTATTGACTGGACCCTGGAAGCGCTTGAAGCAGATGAACCAGACTGGGATATGCCCTGGCGTCGCAATGACTCGCTCCCGTCTCCATCTTCATCTGTACCTTCCTCGTCTTTAACATCATCCACTCCTCCATCTTCAGCTCCTTCCTCTCAGCCATCTCCATCTTCCTTCCCGGTTTTTCCATGGCCTTCGGGTGTTACGACCATGCGAATCGATAACCAATCGAGTCATCGGCCGAAGCCTCGGCCGATAGTCAACGCCCATGATAATCTCATTCGGACTTATCGGATTCGGGCATCGGACCCTTCGGACGATGCCTTGTATGTTATTGTTCTTTCTATGACAGTTACTCAATGCTTTTACAATAGTTATTATCTTTCGGATATGTCTCGGAAACATTATTTAACAATAAAGACTTAGGTATATAAGCTAGACACTTTGTAGCCATACCTTAGTTTAAATATCAACTTGGATTATCCCTATACTTCATATCCTAATCTCGGTGTCTCGGCCGACTTATC